>SJYC01123633.1:0-30960 GCA_006408675.1 Madoqua kirkii | reverse complement strand
TCAGCAAGTCATCACTCCGGACCTCTTTTGGTGCTGACACATTAACATAACTAGCAGAGGTTCCTCTGCTCTTTGCATGACTACTGTGATTTCACTATAGAATGTCCCGGTTTAGTCAGTGAAGAATGTGCCAAGCAGCCTGAGGAAATAGTCACAGGGCTGTCCCCAGCTCACACTGGTGGTACACACTCCAGAATTCAAGAATAATACACATTCCTCCCCCTCCTTACAAAACAGCACACAACGCTCTTCAAGTTTATCCAAGGAGAGTGAACCAGCATGTCACTCGGGCAGCGGCCTGACACGTGAACGTAGCAGACCCTATGTGGAAACACACGGGTCTTGACCAACGCTAACTCACCCAGGGACACCACTGTCCCGAAGACCTGCCTGTATTCTTCAGACACCTATTGCCAAGTGCACTCCCAGCACAGAAGCTGCACGCCCCCATCAGGCCCGACCCGACGGAGCTCCAGCTGCTGGCGAGTGAGCAAGCAGAAAGCCAGGCTTTGGTTCCATTCGCTAGAAAACAAGTTGTTAGTGCAGGACTTCAGCTTCCCAAACTCCATTCTAATGGAGCTTTGGGAAAACACAGGTGGGTCCTGCTCCCAGAGCTGACCCATCAGAAGGCCTCAGGCTCTCCCCAGATCACACGGCGCTTCTGATTAGCCGCATGCACGGGCAGCCCGCCGCCGGCTCCTGCTGGGCCCCGCACTCCAGCACCTTCTGCAGGATGCTGTGTGCGCCTGACGAGGCACGGCAGGTCCACACCACTGTCATGCACATTACCTTCTGGATGACCACAGCCAAAGCAGGCCTGACCGCAAGTGGAAAGCTCCACGTGCTTCAGATGACATGAGCAGGGTGGCGTAAGTTCATTGCTTACTTTTTCAGTTTATTTTTATAATCACTAGGAGAGTTTGTTTTCTAAGCCAGAAGTGTCACAGTTGGCCTTCTATTCAAGACAGAATAAAAACTTTCTGAGCCAGAAACATTATTCCATAAAGGGCTAGAAATGCGAAGCATCACCACAGATCAATGAAATGCGGGAAGACAGTTATTTCTGGAACAAGGCAGTGAGCCAGGAGACTGGGATGGCCGGCCAGCCCCAGGCCTTCCAGTGGGTAGCACCCAACCAGGCCGAGCTCACCTTCTGTGCCAACAAACCCAACCAGAGGGAGATGTCCCGGGCTACATGCTGCGGGGCGCCCCGCGGGGCACTCGTCCTGCGAGCTGCACCACGTGTGGGTCTGGTGGGGGTGTAGCGGCTGCTCCTCCAGCTGCAACCATGGACACCACTGGGTGGAGAACACACTGGGTGGAGAACACAGAGCAAACTCCGACAGGACTTCAGGGCCCCGGGTTCACACAGGGAATACAGGGCAGGCTCCTCTGTGACAGGTGACCTCTCCAGCTTCAGCTGCTCGGCTGTGTTACTCGGCTGCGATGCAACTGAGACAGGGACCCGCTCTGTGGCTGACGGGCAGGGAGGCAGGCGCAGCCCACAGCAGTCCTTTCTTGCCCACACTTCACCTGGGCACCTGGGCACCTGGGCCAGGAGGAGGGGGCTTAGCCAACAGAGAGGTTAGCAGCCCCCACCCCCCGACCGAGGCTGCCCTCCCAGTCTCCCTTTGCCCATCCTTCCCTCCCAGAGCTGAGAGGGAGACTGGCATGGAGGGAGAGGGCCCACGGCTCCCCCACCAACTGTGTTTCTCTTCACAGGCCGCCCCTCAAAGATGGCCTGGAACCCCCACTCTGACCAGGGCAAAGAGCAGTCTCACTGAGCCCTTCCAGGGGCCTCTCCCATGGCAGTCTGGCCCTGGCTCTGAGTGCAAAGCCAACAGTGGCAGGGATGATAAGAACTCAAGAAGGCGATTTAGAAAGAGAAGTGAGGGCAGGGACCAGAGCCCTAGGTGTTTCTCAGGGTGGCGCTCAAAGCTGTCCCAACCAAGTGCAGGTTAGGGGAGCCCCAGCAGGCAGGTCAGGTGCCATCCACACCCAGTTCATGCTTAATAGCATGCCAGCCAGCCATGCCACCGTGCCCCAACCTCCAGTGAGGGCAGGTTGAAGGGGCATACCGGGACTGGGGCAGACAGCAGCTCTGCCCTCCACTGGCAGGCCTGGCCCGGCGGCCCTTGAGCGCCTCCGCCACTACCCCCCCACCACACACACACATACCAAGTGATCCTGGAGCCTGCAACCTGGAACAGCAGCTGTTCATTCATGTGTCCAACAGGCACTCCGGGGGAAACCAGGTGAATCAGAAGTGCCCCTGCCTACAAGCTCCCGGCAATGTAACAAAGGAGTAAGATGTCCAGACAACACCCAGACAAAAGGAAATGCAGGCCCTGGGCTGTGGGGGTGGTGAGGAAGGCAGATGGCCCAGATGCAGCGTGGACAGCGCTGACTGCAAAGGCCCAGGCTCGCTCAGGGACCGTCACTCCAGGGGGACAGGGAAGCCTTGTGCTGCCAGGAACGGACAGCCCGGGCTGCAGGGCCAGGACAGGGTCAGTGCGAGGGAGTCCCTGACACCAGGCCCCAGCGCTGGGATCCAGACTGCAGGCGACGCAGAGCTCTCCTGTGCACTCCTGAGCTCTCGTCTTGGGCTTCTGAAAACAAACCCTTCGCTCCCTTGGTACAAACCATCTCAGGCATCGTAAGGCTGGGTCAAGGTGGGGACCAACACATAAAGTACAGCTCTCTGGCCCGCAGGTCTCCAGGGGGTCCAAAGGCCAATTTGTCATCAGGACAATGAGAGTCAGGACAGGCTCCCCAGCTCTGAGGGAAGTGCAATTCAATTCTGCAAATAAAAAGTGAAACCCAACAAGGCAACAACCACAAAAGGAACTAAAACTGCTTAGTAACTGAAGGGGCCAAGTAATTTCTGGCCTATGAGCTATTTTTGCTTTTGAGAGGCCCCTTCCACGACCGCACCCTAGGCCAATAGGGATGTGACCCTTCAAGGAAGCTACCAGAACCATCTTTCCTTTCTTTCATTGTCCCCTTGTTCCAGAAAGATCCCAGGGTAGTTGTGCTTTTTGTTTAGAAAAAGAATGCTAACAAGAATAGCTGTGGGGGAAAAAAAAAAAAACAGTCTGGATATAACCTTTAGGGTTATTTCTTTGTCTCTGAAATTCACAGTCGAGTTCTACGGTGTAGAGAATGCATTGAGAACAAAGGCCCCCATAACGCATCTCCCTGGCACTTACTTCGTGTAAAATTACCATCACCAAGAGCAGCGAGAGTGAAAACTAATTAAAATCTCTACTTGCCCTTTCACCCTTTTTTTTAAACATTCTTGGGAGCTGGATACTAGAGAGCAGGGAAAATGTGCCTTCAAAAGTCATGTTTTAGATTTGTTCCCATCTCCCACTAGAAGAGATGTGTAGAAAAACTAAAAGCCGAAAGCTGGCCTAGAGCAAGGTACATCCTCCAAGACACCCAGGCCCTGACCCTTGGGGAGCAGTCAAGACCCTGGCCCTCCAGTGCATGGAATGTCCTCCTCCTTTGGGTGATGGCCACACCCACACAGGCACCCCCAGCACCCCAGGACCATCATCCCACCCACTCACGGGGGTGAGCAGAGCAGCTCGGGCCGGGGCCAGGCGCACACCCATCAGGCAGGGGCCTGACCCGAAAGGAGCAGGCGCCAGTGCGCCCGTCTGAAGTCTGGGGTCCCCCAGACACCCTGACGCGCTGCTCACGGCTGCGGTGCGGCTGCCAGCACCACGCCACTGCGCGGAGCATCAGGCGCTCGCCAGCCACAAGCAAGAGCAGAGAAACTCGGCAAAACACGAGTGACCCCGAGGCAGGGTCTTGGCTGCTCTGGGATTTAACTCAGCCATCAGACCTCAGGCAAATCACCAACTCTGGGCAGCTGCGTGCCCTTCCTGCTGGGTGAGGCCCCGGCCTCCCCACCACTTCTTCCCCAGTCTACTGCCCTGCCCCGCGAGGCTGCCCCACACTGCGTAACTGCGTGCTCTGCCTGTCACGTGCTCCTCACAAAGCCTTCCCCAGCTCCAGGAAGCAACGACTCCTGCCTTGGCGAGGACGCCACGGGGCACAGCAGAGTGGCATCTTCCCACCATCCCGAGGACAAGAGCAAGTCGGGGACACACAGCGGGACTCCAGCCCCTCTCTGGCCCCTCGCAGAGTGAGCACGGGTCACAGCACCCCCTGAACAGCAGGCCCTCGGGGCTGGGCGGCGGGCATGACTGCACTGTACCACTGGCTCAGGGGCTTTTCTTTAAATAAGTGTTTTAACTTAAATTTCCCACACAGAACATCTTGAATTAGTTAAATATTCATATTCAAGTGTATAGAAATGAATTTATTCAGATTCAAGGCTGGCATCCAGGGGCAGACAGGCCCCTTTAGGAGATACAAGGCCTGGAGCCAGGCACCTGAGCCCAGCCCCAACCCGTTGCTGGACTGTGGGCAGCTCCTCTCAGAGTTCTGGTCCTCTATCATCAAGCTGGGCACACAACCCCACCTTGGAGACTTGCTGCAGATCTCAGTGAAGAAGTGTGTCTGCCGTGAGAAGGCATTCTGTCATGTGTGGGACCTTCCTTTTGAAAATCACTTGAGTAAGACAAATATGGAAAACTCAGCAGAGGCCACAGGACTGGAAAAGGTCAGTTTTCATTCCAATTCCAAAGGCAATGCCAAAGAATGCTCAAACTACCACACAATTGCATTCATCTCACACGCTAGTAAAGTAATGCTCAAAATTCTCCAAGCCAGACTTCAGCAATACTTGAACTGTGAACTTCCCGATGTTCAAGCTGGTTTTAGAAAAGGCAGAGGAACTAGAGATCAAATAGCCAACATCTGCTGGATCACCAAAAAAGCAAGGGAGTTCCAGAAAAACATCTATTTCTGCTTTATTGACTATGCCAAAGCCTTTGATTGTGTGGATCACAATAAACTGTGGAAAATTCTGAAAGAGAATTTTGCCTCTTGAGAAATTTGTATGCAGCTCAGGAAGCAACAGTTAGAACTGGACATGGAAACAATAGACTGGTTCCAAATAGGAAAAGGAGTGCGTCAAGGCTGTATATTGTCACCCTGTTTATTTAACTTCTATGCAGAGTACATCATGAGAAATACTGGACTGGAAGAAACACAAGCTGGAATCAAGATCGCCGGAATATCAATAACCTCAGATGTGCAGATGACACCACCCTTATGGCAGAAAGTGAAGAGGAACTAAAAAGCCTCTTGATGAAAGTGAAAGAGGAGAGTGAAAAAGTTGGCTTCAAGCTCAACATTCAGAAAACGAAGATCATGGCATCTGGTCTCATCACTTCATGGGAAATAGATGGGGAAACAGTGGAAACAGTGTCAGACTTTATTTTGGGGGGCTCCAAAATCACTGCAGATGGTGACTGCAGCCATGAAATTAGAAGACACTTACTCCTTGGAAGAAAAGTTATGACCAACCTAGATAGTATATTCGAAAGCAGAGACATTACTTTGCTGACTAAGGTCCATCTAGTCAAGGCTATGGTTTTTCTAGTGGTCATGTATGGATGGGAGAGTTGGACTATGAAGAAGGCTGAGCACCGAAGAATTGATGCTTTTGAACTGTGGTGTTGGAGGAGACTCTTGAGAGTCCCTTGGACTGCAAGGAGATCCAACCAGTCCATTCTGAAGGAGATCTGCCCTAGGATTTCTTTGGAAGGAATGATGCTAAAGCTGAAACTCCAGTACTCCGGCCACCTCATGCGAAGAGCTGACTCATTGGAAAAGACTCTGATGCTGGGAGGGATTGGGGACAGAAGGAGAAGGGGACGACAGAGGATGAGATGGCTGGATGGCATCACTGACTTGATGGACGTGAGTCTGAGTGAACTCCGGGCGTTGGTGATAGACAGGGAGGCCTAGCGTGCTGCGATTCATGGGGTCGCAAAGAGTCAGACACGACTGAGCAACTGAACTGAACTGAACTGAAGACAAATATAAGACAGCTTGAACAGAATCTACCCCCACTGCCTACCTTGGAGACAAAGCAAACAGAAAGACCCTCCAGGATGATGAAACTCAGGAAAGACAAATCGGTGGACAAAAACATTTTCTCCACTATTAGGAAGCAGGTGGTAATGACAGCTGCGTCAACCAGATCTCTGGTTCTTCCTCTTTTGAACTGGGAGCTTTTATTGTGGGTATCATGCCCAGTCTCCATCCATGTATACTGAGAGAAGGTAACTTGTCATTCCCCTTCATGGATCACAGTCTTGTCATGGCAAAGGGGCTTACATAACTAAGTGAAGCTGTGAGCCATGCTGTGCATAGAGAAAGCAAGGGAATTCAAGAAAAACATCTACTTTTGCTTCACTGACTATGCCACAGCCTTTGATATATGGATCACAATGAACTGTAGATAATTCTTAAAGAGATGGGAATATCAGACCACCTTACCTGTCTCCTGAGACACCTGTATGAAAGCCAAGAAACAACAGTTTCAAGAAGACATGGAACGACAGACTGGGTCAAAACTGGGAAACACGTCCGACAAGGCTGTATGCTGTCACCCTGCTTATTTAACTTATGTGCAGAGTACATTATGTGAAATGCCAGGCTGAATGAATCACAAGCTGGAATCAAGATTGCTGGGAGAAATACCAACCATCTCAGATATGTAGATACCACTCTAATGGCAGAGAGTGAAGAGGAACTACAGAGGCTCTTGATGAGGGTAAAAGAAAAGGGTGAAAATGCTGGCTTAAAACTCAGCATTCAAAAAACGAAGATTACGGCACCCAGTCCCATCACGTCACGGCAGACAGAAGGGGATAAAGTGGAAGCAGTGACAGATTTTATCTTCTTGGGCTCCCAAATCACTGTGGACGGTAACTGCAGCCACAAAATTAAAAGACTCTTGCTCCTTGAAAGGAAATCTAAGACAAATCTAGATAGCATATTAAAAAGCAGAGACATCACTTTGCTGACAAATCTGCACTTGTCAAAGCATTGATTTTTCCAGTAGCCATGTATGGTTGAGAAAGATGGACCATAAAGATGGCTGAGCACCAAAGAACTGATGCTTTTGAACTATGGTGCTAGAGAAAACTCTTGAGAGTCCCTTTGGACTGCAAGGAGATCAAACCAATCAATCCTAAAGGAAATCAATTCTGAATATTCATTGGAAGGACCAATGCTAAAGGTGAAGCTTCAATACTTTGGCCACCTGATGTGAAGAGTCGACTCACTGGAAAAGACCCTGACACTGGGGAAGATTGAAGGCAAAAGGAGAAGAGGGTGGCAGAGCATAGATGGTTGGAGAGCATCACCAACTCAATGGACATGAGTTTAAGAAAATTCTGGGAGATGGTGAAGGACAGGGAAGCCTGGCATGCTGCAGTCCATGGGTCACAAAGAGTTGGACACACTTAGTGACTGAAGAACAATAACTTGTCATTTCGTCCGTCAGATGTTAAGCAATAAACGACCATATCTCTATTAAAAAAGAAAGAAAAGAAAAGAAACAGAAGTGTTTGTAAAGGCTTTGTAGATCCCAAGTTAAACTTAAGTGACCCTGTGCCTTGCTAAGAGTCAAATGAGATACAAAGGGAAAAATGCACTGGAAAGGTAGGAGTTAAGATTTAAATCTTTAAATGACACCTTCTTTCTGGAGGATGACACAGCCTGGGTTGTGGGCAGTCGGGTGGCTTCCCCAGGAATTAGATCTGGGCCTGCCAGTGATGCCTCCTGTGGCTCCCCCAGGCCCACGGCAGACGTGGTGAGATTCTGCTGGGCGTCAGGTCCAAGTTCACTCAAGCCGCAGCCTGAGGGGGCGGTCTGACACCCTCCACCTGATCACTAAAGGTCGGGAGTCTTGCCAAGAAAGATACTACTTCTCTACAAAGAAGGATCTGTCCCTCTTGTCCTTGAAAAGTTACAACTCTCTATGTGGGAACCGGCATATATGGCAATGCTCTCTACTTTCTGCTATGAATCCAAAACTGGCCTAAAAAAATGAAATTAATTTTTTAAAAAAGATCTTCTGACACTAACTCCAAGGGAGTTTTTAATTTCCCTGCCCTAGATGGCCTAGAAAAAAAAGAGGGAGAAATAATCATGAGAAAACGTACACATGAATTAGCAGGTAAGCCTTTTAAGGCATAAATTCTAGAGTTCCGTATTCATCCGATTTTCTTGGAGCAATGTTCTGAAAAGCCCTGAAATTTCAAATAAAGTCAAATAAATATAGCACTCTGCAGATCTTAAACAAGGCTGGCTGAGAGGATTAAAAGATGTACCCAAAGAAAGGTTCACAAAGAGAAACTGCAAAGCAGCTCTAAAAATACTGTGCGCTACAGTTTTAGAGTTTTAGAAAAACGGGACAAAATGTAAGGCGAACCTGGCATTTCTGGGATATCTGCTGCCAGCCGACCTGGTTCTGGGCGCATTACTGTGCCCACCACTCAGGCACCCAGATGGCTCCTGCCCCAGGCTGGTCATTACATAGATCTGAAGGAGATCAGAGAAGACTGTGTCCAAAGCAGCCTCTTTACTCACAATTATCTTGCACGTCTGTATTTCTGAGTGGGACTACTTTCCCAGCTCCTCAGGGGGCCAATCTGGCAATAACACCGTGAGGATCAACGGAGAACCCTGAGACTCCACACCAGCCACGCAATCACAGAAGGGGGGCACCTACACCAACAGGCTTCCTCGCAGCTCTGGAGGCTGGGCGTCCAGGATCACGGCTGCTGGCAGGCCCTCCTGAAGCCCCTCCCTTGGTGTGCGCGAGGCATCTTCTCCGCGTCCTCACAGGGACTGTTCTCTGTGCACCTCCCCGGCGTCTCGTCTCTTCTTATAAGGTGTGTGCGTGTGCTTAGTCATGTCCAGCCCTTCACAACCCCATGGACGGTAGCCTGCCAGGCTCCGCTGTCCAGGGAATTTTCCAGGCAAGAAAAATGGAGTGGGATGCTATTTCCTCCGCCACCAATCCAACTGGACTAGGGCCTATTGTTATGACCTCATTTAAACTTAATTAACTCTTTAGAGATGCTATCTCCAAATACCAGAAATGGCCTTCTCCCTGTCCTCCTTCAGCTCTACTTAATGACCAGCCTGGTGGACCCTCCGAGTGGCTGTGGGTCTGGCGTGATGCACCTAGAACAGGGTCGCCTGGCAGGAGTTATTTCGGAAATGCCAGATTTGCCTTCCAAACCTTAGGAGTTAGGAGCTCAACATGTGAATCTGGTGGGGGGTTGGGGGAGAAACACATCTCAGTCTATGACAACACGCCTGCACACCAGATGGTGCCTGGCACTCTCTGCTCGAGCCCAGCAGCTACACTGGCGGGTGCTGCCAGGAAGAGGTCAAGGACCGGCCCTGGTAAAACGACCCCTCATTTTTGTCACAAAGGGTGCAGCCCTGACACTGAGGCAGGGGCCCTGAACCCCCTCTCTTTCCTCCCCATGTCAGACCTCTGGGGAGCGGGGAGCCGTGGTTAAGTACTTCCCAGTCATTATCTGGGTGCCCAAGGTGACCTTTCTGACATTTCAACCCACTGTCAGAGATGGAAAAGTGGCCAACACTAGGTCACAAGGTCACAACAACCCCAGGTCATAAACTGCAGGCCTCCCTCACTCCAGAGCTGGTCCTTTTATCTTTACAGCCTCCTAGTCAGGTGTGTACATGTTCTGAACACATTTAAAATACACTTTTGACCAAAAGACCCAGGATAAATGGGAGACAGATGAGGGCTCTATTCAGAGAAAGCTAATAAAATCTCTTTTCATGTAGAATTAAAGAAACGCAGGCGAGCGCTGATGTTTAGTTTATACCCTTATAATAAACACCACTGGGAGGTGGCAAGGGCAGAGGCATCTCTGCTTTTTCATCCCTCTCTTCTTCCTTTACTGCTTTCCTTCACATTAAGTGAACATTCGCCAGCGTAACCTTCAAGTCCTCTATCCACCTAATTCCAGGGAGATATGGAAAAACTGTTTCTATACCGTTCTATTTCTTTTTCTTTCTGTTCAATTACTGTTACACATATTGTTCTTATATATATTACAATCCCCTAAAGAGATTGTTATCCTTTCTTTATATAATTTCATGTTTTCAAAGAAGTGAGAGAAGGGAAGCAAGTATACATTTACAGAGTTTGTTACATTCACTTTATTATTCACTATTTCTGGTTCTCTTCCTATTGTCCTGTGGAAATTCCTTACATCAATACAGTTTTTCTCTCATCTGCTTCCTTTATGCTGTTACTAT
Organism: Madoqua kirkii; assembly: GCA_006408675.1. NCBI lineage: Eukaryota > Metazoa > Chordata > Mammalia > Artiodactyla > Bovidae > Madoqua > Madoqua kirkii. The sequence continues at coordinate 20,727 of SJYC01123633.1, read as the reverse complement.
CAAACATATTACTTTTTAAATGTCCTAGGCTCAAGAACAAAGTTATATATATTTTACTTTAAAAAGATGTTTTTAAAAATCAGTTAAGGAGAGATAAATGCAATTACATTGTCTCATATATAATTTAGCACTCTTTGTCTTCCTCATATGGATTTGATAATCTGTGGTCATTTGCTTTCAGCCCAAAGGAATTCCTTTGTATTTTCTGTAAGGTGGGTCTGCTGACCACCAATTCTCTGGGGGGTTTTTCCACTTACTTTTCCATTGAAAATATCTTTTTACCTTCATTTCTGAAAGACATTTTTGCTGGATCTAAGATCCTTGGTTGGCCTTTTTTTTTTTCTTCTTTCAGGACTTTGAATATGCCATCTACAACTCTGCCTCTGGTCTCTGCTGTTTCCAGTAACAGAAGTCTGTTAACCTTACTGAGATTCTCAGTACAACTGAGTCATTCTTCTCCTGCTGCTTTTTTGGATTTTTTCTTTGTCTTTCCAACATTTTTTTTTTCCACTATGAAGGGCCTGGGTATGGATTTCTTTGTGTTCATGCTACTTGGGAGAGTTTATTATGCTTCTTGGATGTGGAGATTGTTTTTTCATCAAATTTGGAAAGTTTTCAACAAGATTTCTTCTCATATTTTTTTTCTGTTCCTCTCTCTCCTCTCACAAAACTTTTTTTTTTTTCCACTAATTCACTGGTTTTGTTTATTGAATGTTCCTGTCACTTTTTTTTTAATTTTTAAATTTTATTTTATTCTACTTTACAATACTGTATTGGTTTTTGCCATAATTTGACATGAATCAGCCACATGTGTACATGTGCTCCTAATCCTGAAACTCTCTCCCACATCCCACCCCATGTCATCTCTCTGGATCATCCCGTGCACCAGCCCCAAGCATCCTGTATCCTGTATCGAACATAAACTGGCGCTTCGTTTCTTACATGATAGTATACATGTTTCAGTGCCATTCTCCCAAATCATCCCACCCTCTCCCTCTCCCACTGAGTCCAAAAGTCCATTCTATACATCTGTGTCTCTTTTGTTGTCTCACATACAGGGTCATCATTACTATGACATGCACTTTCTTGAGTTTCATGGTGTCCCACATCTCTTGAGGTTCTGTGCATTTTCTCTACTTTTCTCTATCACTTGAACCGCATGGTCTCTATCACTCTGCCTTCAAGTTCACCTATTCTCCTTTTTTCTAGTTAACATCTACTGTTCTGGTCCTCCGGTAAATTCTTCATCCTGGTTATTTTAGATTTCAACTCCAGAATTTCCATTTAGTTCATTTTATAGTTTTTTTTAATTGGTATTCTCTAATTGATCCAACATTGTCATCAGACCTTTCTTCACTTCTTTAAGTGTGATTTCCCTTGGTGGTGGTGTAGTTGCTAAGTCGCATCCAACTCTTGTGACCCCAAAGACTAGACCATCAGGCTCCTCTGTCCGTGGGACTTCCCAGGCAAGAATACTGGAGTGGGTTGCCATTTCCTTCTCCAGGGGATCTTCTCGAGCCAGGGATTGAAGCTGGGTCTCCTGTATTTCAGGGGGATTCTGTTATATTTACAACAGCTGCTTTAAAGTCTTTGTCTGTTAAACCCAACATCTGGGCCTTCTTTCACATAATTTCTGATGCTTAAAAAAAAAAAAATCACACTTACCTATTCCTTTGCAAGTTATCCTTTTCTCTTAAAAATTAGACCTTGTAGGCAATATATAGCCGCAGTTCTGAATGCTGATCTTCTCCCTGCAGGGCTTGTTTCTGAGTGCTTATTTTTCCAGTGACTCAGCTGAACTATTAATAGTTTAGTCAAGTCTATCCCCTACTTTTCCCAGTGTGCAGCCTCAGACGGTGTTCCTCAGGGGACATGGCCTTGGATGTGCACAGTCTCCTTGGGATGACAACGGTTTTATGGGGCTTTCTTTTTCTCTTCCCTGATCTCTCTGTGAAGCTCCCTGCCTCTGAGGTTATTAGATCCAGCTGTCAGGATCCATGAATTGCTGGCTGATTATTATTTTTGACAATATTCTGGGGCATCAATCACTGTGCAGCCTCATCGGTTAAATGCAGGCCTTTGTGCAGAAATAATTCTTGATGTCAGTGTTTGAGGCTTGTTCTGACCCAGGAGGGCTCTTCTTGGCTGTCTTTCTCTCTAGTTTTTGGTCGAGTTCTGGCTGTTGCTAACATGGAGTTACTGGCCTCTTGTTTCTACTGATGACCAAGATCTCCTTGTCTTGTTCCTGACAGCACGTTCACATGTGAACTTCTCGTACTCTGTTACACATAAATTCAGTACCTTTGGGGAAAGTGGCAGAGCTTTCTGTCCTTACAGCTAACCTCTCTTCCTCAGCAAGTCTCTGAGACCCTGCTCTAGGGCTGGGGTCAAGGGCAGTGGCTCATTTCTCTCAGAGGGACCCACACATTATGAATGGAGTGCTGGGTGGGGGCAGCAGCTTTCGACGCCTTTTATTCTTTGGCTGCAGCACACAGCATGCAGGATCTTCCACGACCAGGGATCAAACCTGCACACCCTGCATCAGCCCTGAGACTGCCATCCCATCTGCGGTGTGAGGAAGAGGATGAACCCCACTAAACACGCCCATGACTGGGCTCAAAGGGGCCTCCCACCTGGGGCACAAGGGCCGCTTGCTTCCATCTGAAACACACCAGCTCGCTGCTCCTTTTCCGGCTACGTCTACTTGTGATGCTGGCTCTGCTCTCATCACCTACCGTCAGGCTGAGCAGCTTCCAGTGGTCTTGTCAACCGAAACCTGCTGCTTCTCCCTCGCTAGCGGGCTTGGAAGCCAAACTGTCCAGATGAGACCGTGTGTGTGTGTGCATGCGTGTGTGTGTATGCATGCATACGTGCGTGTGTGCACGTGCACACTCTCAGATGAGAGCATCCCCTGGGTGGGGCCTTGGGGGCCCCACCGCACTCGTCTACCTTCTGCTGTCCAGGCCCCACCCAGCACTGGGTCTGTGGCTGGGGGGTCATGAAACGCTCCTGTGTCAGGGAACCGGTTGTGAAAGCAAGAGGCCTTACTTCAAATGTAGGAGCAACCAGCCCTGCCATGTTACCACAGCCATGTATGAAAAACCTCTGGAAGTGCACAAAGACCACCTCCCATGCCCTTGTGGAAACGCTATTTGTGATGAACTAGGTCTCAGCTGAGCTGCAATCAGCGACGGCTGGAACTCGCTGTTCCTGCTACTGTCTGTGTGATCCAGTTTGGGGCTCTGATTTTCTTCTCCATCACATAAGGAGATGCAACTTTGTTTTCAACACCATAGTTTTTTGGATTTTTTTTTAGTTAATAAGTTGGCATAAAAATGCTTCTCTTCTTTGGAAAGTGTTTTATTTTGTTCTAAGTAAGAGTACACAGTACTATAAAACAACAGTTTTGGAAAACAAACCCTCCATGAGCTGTCCTGACACCCAAGGTACCAAATATTTCACGTCAGCGTGTTCTTCAGCCATTGCAAGCACAGTCTTCCCACCCACCACTTTGCTGGTGCCCCCAGCAGGGGCAGGAGGTGAAGCACCCCGGCTTCCCACCTCACTAACGAGGAGGCACTGGTGTCAAGGGGTAACGTTGATTCTAGGGCAAGGAGATGTGGGGTCCCAGTTTCAAATGCGATGAGGGAAGGCAGGCATCTCCATGAGGAGTCAGGACTGGACCGACCCCAAGGCCTCTGGAAGAACCTCATGTCAGACCAGTGAGGTGTCCAGCTCTCTTCCCAGAAACCCTCCATGACGCCACAGCAGGGAAGGGGACCTGCGAGAGGGCCAACTGAGAGGACTACCGTGGAGTCCCAGCCTTGCGGGCTCCATTCTCCAGGGCAGGCACCATTCCTGATTTCAAAACTGGTTCCCTGACACAGGAGGGTTTCGTGAGCCCCCAGCCACAGACACAAAGACAACACTCAGACAAAACTCTTCTCTTTTTTTATCCCGTGTGATAAGCAGCCCAGTCTGACAAAGGGAGCTGGCAGAATAACCCAGCCCCTCAAGAGGACGTCCTCCCCTCCCTGGGACCATCGGCACTGCCGGGGCTCCCCTCCTGCTTCTCCCTAATCTTCTCCATCTCAGCATCGGCATCCCCATCCTCCTCCACACGGTTCGTGCCAGAAGCAAGGCGCCTTCCTCGCTTCATCTCTCGCTCCAACTCCAGCCCAGATCTGGACACTTCTCACCATTACCACAGCCCCTGCAGGGTCACACGAGTTCTGGGTAAGTTCCATCACCCTGGGCCTTGCTAGACTGTCTGCGTCACCCCACAGGCACGTGGATCCCACAGAGATGCTAATTCAATGCAGAAGGAGTGGAAAAGGCAAGCAGAACTTGGTGGCTGTGCGGAGCAATGATGGAAAAGCCCGACACAAAATACCACGTCATCCAAAGACAAAACTCAAATAGTTCAGTATGCGCCCACACCATCTCCCTCCCAGAAACAAGGCACACCCGGAGCTGGGGTGGGGGGGCACACTCACAGGCACTCTCTCAGCCTCAGCAAGGGGAGAAGCAGGGTTCGCTCTGCCAGGCAGGGAGCACTGGGGTTAAAGCTCCCTCAGGAGGAGACTGTCAAAGGAGTTCCAGCACAGCACACAGAAGCCCCAAGGAAAAAGACCCTAAACCACCCATCCTGATGGTGGTGCCCCGGCAACCCCGAGTCCATCCATCACTCAGCAGGAGGGCAGCTCCCCATGCCAAAGGCAGGACATCACAGCAGGCCAGGCCACGTCCTCGGGGTGTGCCTGCATCCTTCTGCACCTCGACACTTTCAGCCACTGAGTCAGCCAGGAGATGATGGCCAAATCCCTCACCGCCTCTCCTGAGGCGAAATCCAGCATTTCTAAATCAACGAGTCACTTGCTGCAGACTCCTGGCATCCACTGAAACTTGAGCTCACGTTCCCTTCAGAACTGGCTTCTGCATTCTCTCCCTTTGAGGCCCACCATTCTCAGGAGCTCAGACATTTCTGGCATGGCTTCCGAACCATCAAGCACGCTGTGCATTCACTGGGTTCTGACTGCTCTCCTTTCAAGATTTATCTGCCTTTATAACCCTTTTCTCTCTACCCCCACTGCCAGCCCACACAGGGCTAAGGCAACAAGCTTTCATCTGGCCTCCCGGGGGGTTGAGAACAAAGATGCCAGGACTTACACACGCATGCACATACTCACTTAAAGGCAAGGGTCCAGGGTCTTTAGGTCGGGGAGTAAGGTTTCCATTTGGCCCCTGCACCTGTAGCTGCCACAGTAAGATTCCCACAACACTTCCCCCGCCTGGCCCACCCCGCCTGCAGGACCAGCTCCAACCCCATCCCTGGACGCCAGCCTCAAGCTGAGGGGCTCCCTCAAAGGAGCTCGGCAGTGCTTCCTGTCCACACAAACTTCTCTCACATCAGGTTCTCGTCTCAAATTTAGATTTTATTCCTCTGACCAAGAGCCTCTATAGGACTCAGGGAGCAGGAAGCATTCATTCAAGACCTGCTTATTGCATCCCCATGGCGACAAGGATGACTTCAGAGTCACAGTGAGAGTGCACGTGAAAGCAGCGCCGCTACAGAGACGGCTCCAGAACCAGGATGCGGGGGGGTGCGCGCCAGGCCAGCAGCCGTGGGACGGGGCCTGAGGAGCCCAGAAGGCACAGGGCCAGTCATGGGTATCTTCAGTTATTTCTCGATAGTATCACAACCAATGTGCTTTGCATTCATTACTCAGTTGAGGACAAGACACTGAAATAACAATACTTTAGCCACTTGGTGCCCAGGTCTTGGTTTCTAATTCATTCTCAATAAAAGGAGTGAGAGGTCTTTGGAGAAGCAGCCAGTTCTAGGACTGGGGCAGGAAAGGTACAAGGTGAGCCCAGGGCATCTTGCAGTGCCAGAAAAATAAACACGACAAAGAACAGACATGCTCAAAAGAAAAGATTTTAAAGCCCATAATACTGGGGGTATTAACTTAGGGCCATACTTTTAATACTGGGGGCACGTCAAAGGGACATAGGAGCCAACTGAAAGGGCTCCTGTGGCCAAAACTGGGACAATCTGAACAACCAAGTAACACAGTACTGAATTATAACTCCAAGTACAAAAACAGGCATCTAAGAGTCCTCTCTGATATAAATAAGTGTCTGAATAAACGGAGAAGAAACAAATCTCATTCCAAACAATTTATGTAAACAACCCTGTCACCTCAAAGGGGTGGAGCCTAACTCCCACCCCCTACCTGCGGGCTGCACAGGACTGCCTTCCAAACAGGACATTGCAGGGAAGGTGGGAGTGAAACTTCACACTTTACCTGCCAGACGCCAGCTCAGACCAGGTCACGCTGGAAGAATGGACCCTGCTAGGATGCAACCACAATGCACTTCATCTCTGCAGTCTTCCTCCCCCAAACTGATAATCTCAGTACAGTCATGAGAAAAACAAGGGACAAACCCAAAATGAAGGGCATTCTACAAATGCGGACCATCACTACATAAAACCATCAAGGTCATCACAAATAAGGAAGGAACGCTAGAGAGACTCACCACCAAGAGGACCCTAAGGAAATAAGACAAGTATAATCGAGTGTCCCAGGACAGAAAAAGGACATTTGTTTAAAAAAAAAAGAAAAAAAAAATCAAGAGGAAAAAAACAGTAAGATCTAAAAGTATGGACCTAAGTTAATAATAACATATCAGTGTTGGTTCATTAGTTGTGACTAAAGTACCGAAATGTAGGACAACATGTTAACACTGGGCGGGGGGTGGGGGCAGGCTCGGGGGAGGGAGTAGGGATGTAAGGGAACTCACTGTACTGTCTTTGTAAATCTCAAACTATTCTAAAAATTGAAAAGTTAGCTTAGCTACGAATCAATCAGCCTTTCCTTTTTGTTTTTTTTTTTAAAGCACAAAGATGGTGAGCTGCACTCTACATGCCTTCTCTCCCCAGAGGACTCAGCCTCCAGGCCACCCAGGCCTACTTCCTGCCATTGGCTGAGGTCACTGGAGCAGACTCCCAGCAGGACAGCGCCCTCCAGGCAGAGGCCATCAGAGGCAGAGCAAGCAGGCGCCTGGGAAGAGCTGCCCTGCCTGCATACCACCCAGACCTGATTTCTGGTCCCAGACTCTGACCGAACTCGTTTGCAGGAACCCCATGATCTAAGAGCTCCGTGACCCAGGCCAGCTTCACCCACCCACAGCATGGGACCTCTGAACAACTCCTGGAACCCTGCCAGCCAGCCAGCACCTGGTCTCCTCTCCTCTGGCTCTCTGGCGGCTCTGAGGATCTCCACACTGCTGCAGGCCTTGGAGGCACCACTGCCTTGCGGGGGAGGGATGAGCATGCTGATGAGAAAGGCAGGAGAAGTGAGAGGGTCTCCTCTTTCAGAAGATGACCAGGGGCAAGGAAAGGAGAAGATAAGAGGAAAACATGGAGACCAGCCTGGACACCAAGGAAGAGGTGTCACACCTCCTGGACTTTCAGGAATCCCAGAGATTCACACTGCTTCCCAAACATCACAGGGACACACACATATGATTCTTAACCATCTTATATGAGCACGCACAACGTATGTGCTTTTGCCATTAAACTCAGACTAACTTACTAATGGGATTCTAGGAAACAACACAGACCATCAACATAATTACAGGACCCCAAGAACAGACCCAGAAGAAAAAAAGAGGAAAGGCTAGAAATTGAGCCTTCCATTCATTAGAGGAGGCAATGAACAAGAGGAACTGCCTGGTCAGGGACCCTGGGAACCAGCCGTGGTCCATGGAGCAAGACTGCAGCACACCCCTCGCTGAAGGCCAGGATGGAAAACTTCTCAGAAGGCCTCTTTCTAACTTCACTTTCTCATCAAGGTGCCTCCTCCCCTTGTTTTAGTACGTAATAACCATTTTGACAGAACTGAAAACTTTATGAAGAGAAATATTTCATGGAGGTGGCTAGCAAACAGCATGTTGAACTACTTTAGACAAGTATCAGATTTCCATTTTCTCAGCTACAGATTCACCTCGTGTGTGTGTGCTGAGCTGTGTTCAACTCTGCGACCCCATAGACTGTGGCCCACCAGGCTCCTCTGTCCATGGGATTTCCCAACCAAGAATCCTGCAGTGGGTTGCCATGCCCTTCGCCAGGGGATCTTCCCGATCCAGGGATCAAACCTACGTCTTCTGCACTGGCAGGAGGATTCTTGACCACTACTGGTATTCTTCCAGGTACCACCTGGGAGGCCCACAGATTTACCTCAGGAAAAGAGTATTCAACTCTGACTCTTAACAAAAAAACTCTGGATTAACTATTCAAAGGAAGATGAATGAAGCAGTTGCCAAACTTCTCACTTAAAAGTCAAAATACATGGGAGGGTTAAATTTGGACTGACAAGAACACACTGCTATATATTAAGCAGAAAACCAACAAGGTCGTACTACTGTGTAGCTCAAGGAACTTTATGCAGTACCCTGTAACAGCCCACATGGGAGAAGAATCTACAAGAGTCGACAGGTGTCTAACTGTTTCACTCTGCCACACACCTGAAACTAACGCAACATCGTAAATCAACTACACTGCAATAAAAATATTTTACAATAAAACAAAATACTGCCAAGTCAGTAACACGCTGATAACCCGGAACTCAACAAAAGAAAGGGCCCCACAGTTGGGTCCCCACCCCCGCGAGAGCCACAGCAGCTCCTAAGCGATGGCTGGCCCGAAGTGCAGGACAACCAGACACACTCTGCCTGCCCAGCAGCCAGGTCACCCCGGGACCACCCAGGGCTTTCCAAGGAATCCGACTAGTACTCGGCCAAGGACAGCAGCACAGAAATTTGAAAATTTGCCACCATGGTTCCCTCACTGAAAGTCTGGAAAGTAAAGGGGAAACTCCACCCATAATCACACCCTAACTAAAGTCAGAGTATTTTATTTGCATATTTTACACCGATGAGATCAGCGGGTACAGAAGTGTAATATCCTGCTTTTTCACTTGACTGTTATATCGTAAACATAGTTCATGCTGTTGCCGAGCTGGATGACTATCATATTTTCAAGACTGCAGCAACTCTTCACACACGTTTTAAAAATTTGACCTAACTATGTCTAACAGACACAATAACATGTGGCAGTTTTCTTTAGCTCCTAACTAGGCACAGACCAACTGGCAGAGCACCTCTGACCCTGTGGTCAGCAGGGGCCGGATGGTCTCCAATAGCAGGAAGGTGAGACCCCTTCGTGGAATGAGGTCACACTCACTGAGGCCTGGCCATCCATCCACAAGGCAGATGTGCAGCCACTGGATTTACTCAGCCACTGGCGGGGGTGGCGGGGGGGAGAGGTAGGATGCTTGCTGAAAGGACGCCCACCACAGCATCACCGTCCATCACCGACGCTGTAATGTATCTTGTAACACACACTACAAGATTTAGTAGCAGACTAAATGTCTGCCAGGAAAACAACAGATCATGGGGGGATACTACGCAGACATTCAAAACAGAAATCACTGGGCTCTGGAGCGCTGCTGACGGCAAGGTGTCTGGAGCAGAAACCCTGGGGGTGCCCCAGGGCAGAGATCTCCGGACCGCACGGAGCCAGGTCTGCAGCTCAGGTGCACACAGCAGCCTGCGCTCTGCGCTAGGAGCCAGGCATGCCCGCCCACAGCGGCACACAGCCACATCCAGGCAAGGGGCAAGGTGGGGACAATCCTCAGGCCCCGGCCTCACAGCTGGCCCTAGCCTAGTCCTGACCATTCCTGAGCCACCTGCACAGCGGGGAGCAACAAGCCTAAATCTCAAAAAAAAAGCCACTTCTGACCATAAGCACTCCAAGCCTAAAACAGAATTAACTGCTTCCCATACCCCACACAAAAAATACGCAAAGACTGGATCACAAAATACAAGGAGTTGAGCAGATGGAAATAATAAAATGCAAACTGAGGCTGACGGCAACCTCAGGGTGAAAGGGTATAGTTTCAACAGTGGGGGATGCACTGGGATCACCTAGCCACAGAGGGCTGAAGTCCCAGGTATCACACAGGGGTGATGCTATACCACACACAGGCTTGCCTTTGATGCTGGAATTTCCCAGGCAGCTAAGGGCAGAGTGGCATTCCAGGGAGGGTGTGTGCTTAGCCGCTCAGCAGGTGTCTCTTTGCGACCCCATGGACTGTAGCCTGCCAGGCTCCTCTGTCCACGGGATTCTACAGGCAAGAACACTGAAGCAGGTCGCCATGCCCTCCTCCAGGGTATCTTCCCAACCCAGGGATCAAACCCAGGTCTCTCAAATTCTTTATCATCTAAGCCACCAGGGAAGCCCAGCACCAGGAAATTTCAAAGCACTGGAGGTGAAACCATCATTAAGCTGAGTGGGGCATTCACTGTATTACTCTTCCTGTGATTTTTCATATGCAGTATCACCTCATTAAGTATTTTTACTATAATAAAATTAAATTACATCAAAAAATCACCATCTGTATTATAGTTTGACTCTTTCTTTTCAAAAAGCAAAGTAAGTGTAAGAAAAATATTTTTTACCAGTTAGATCAGAGGCCACCTATTACTTTTTATGGCATCCCTGGATGTCGAGCACACCTTCCCACTGTCAGCACAGGCTGACATCCATCCCGAGACAGGCCCCTGGGAGACAACTCCATTCAGGCAAGGTGATAAGCTGGGGGCAGGGGCGCTCACAGCTGCCCACAGCCTGCCCCATCTATCTCCCAGGAGGGCTGGTCACCCTGTCTAGAGGGGCCGACTTCTCATGTTTTGCCGCCCACCAGCCTGGCCTTCTTGTAGGGTCCTCTCCCCTGAACCAAGTGTGATTGACACCTGACATCCATCAAGGCTCTCCCGTGACTTGTGCTAATGAGCTAAACCACACCTGTCCAATATGGTCAATGGACCAACGTAACCTGTGGTCCCTGGTGGGGACTTGACCCAGACCTCCAAAGTCTTAGCCCTAAAATCTGCTCATGCAGTAGCTGCAGGTATAAAGGCAAAGAGGAAAGGGACCAGAACACGGACTCCCTCACATCACCTGCTATGCCACCTTCTTTAACACTGCATCTGCCTGTTTAAACTTTTCAAGTTTTGAAAGTTTAGGACATGTAAACAGTGTTGAGCTTCAACCCAGGGAAAGACATCACAACCTAACTACACCGTAAAAGAGTCCTGCTAGGGGAAAAGCAGCAGAAAGTACCGATGACGAGTCCTTTTGCCCCAGAACAGAGAGCCCAGCCCGGAGGAGGAGGAGGTAGGGGAGAGGTGCACCCCCAAGAACAGACACCCAACAAGATACTCCAGTCCAGCCAAGCGTCAGCCTGCAGGCCGGAGCAGTTCCCGCGTCTTCCTGGGGCTCTATGAGGCCCCGTGTGCCAAGGGACCATCAAATGCTTATAGTTTACCCCACACACAAGCCTGCCACAACAAAGCCTTCCGGTAAGTCTGTTTGTGAGGCTCAGTGTAGTAAGACCATCTCACACCGAGAACTACAGCATTAAATCACACGGCGCACTGTGTCACTGGATCGTCATACCTGAACCCACATCCACCAGGTAGAGCACATGCCAGACACGCAGCCAAATACAGTTCCATAAAGAAGTCAGCACCCTCGCCAGGCCACTGGCTTATCCAGTAGCCACTGGCAATCAGAACGGTTCCAGCTGCTGAGAGTGGTCCACTTCAAACATGACAGGTGACTGAATCGGCTGCGAGGCTTTGGGGAAAGGCACGCAGTTTTCCCCCTCCTGAGCAGGTCATAGGAAGATGTCTTCCCCCAACTAAGAGGGTCCCACCAGGTGTCCAGAAAACCCTCTGACCCCTGCTGTTCACGACCTCCGACCTCTCCATGGGGTGAGAGCTCACACTGAGTGACATCCATGACCCTGTGATGGAAGCACCAGATGCAGGAAACTTTCACTGGTTACATTCTGTTTGTGAGGACCTCTGCCTCCAAAGAGCTCTGAGGCTGAAAGGTCACGAGCAGGCACCAAAGAGCACACCTGCGTGACCCAGCGAACCCTGCCAATTCCAGGGCTCTCCTCTCCCGGGCTTCAGTTCCCTCGTCTGTACGTGGGGAGGCGGTGTGCTGCCAAGGGCCCCCAGTGCAGCTTCGGTCTCACTGGCACATGAGGATGGAGCTCAGAGACACCTCTCCTTGTTCCCATGGCTGGGGCCCCCAGGCCCTGCCCACCACTCACCCTCCATGTCCAGAGCAAGGGAGCTGAGCTGGGGAGACAGTCAGGGCCTTCCAGGGGCTGCAGCCCGCCAGGCGGGCTGGTTGAAGGCTCTGCAATGCCTGAGACTGCTGGGCACTCTAGGGGCTGCATGAGAGGTTTGTCCATCAGCCAGGAGTGAGCGCTCAAGTCTGCACAGGCACAGGAGCTGGCTGCTGCTGGGGCCGTCTACCCACCAGCATACGGAAAGCCCACCAAGGCCCGGGACACCTGAGAGGGTGATCCCCTGGTGAGCCGGCCCAGATGCCCCAGAACTGACGGTGCAGGGGAGCCCAGCCAGTGACGATGTTCCTCACAGGCCAAACCATGACCTGAGAGCCCCACTCAGCCAGGGGACACATACCAGGACCCCCGGGGAAACCTAGGCAAGTCCCTGCACCTCTCTCTGAGCTGCCCTTCCCTGTCCCTGCAATTGGAAATGAGTAAAACTACCTCCTCGGGTGCTGGGGAGTCAGACAGCACTCTGAAAACAACCGGCATGTGGACCCACCTCTGGGGTGAGACAGCGAGACAGCCATAACCCGCCCCCCAGGGGGTTCTACCAGGGGCCTGCAGAAATGGGAACAGGCTTTTCTGCCGGGGCAGAGGCTGGGCAGTCAGCCAAGGAGCTGCCCAGTGGCCAGAGGACAGCACAGCGGTCAGGGGCAGGAGGAAGACTCCTCAGCCAGACTCCCTGGGGGCTGCCCCCGCCCGCACTGGGCTGTCTAGGGACGATGCCTAAGGCCTTGGGAAGGCCCACACTGGGGCAGTTTCAGATCCAGATCCAGCCGGAGGAAGACCCTGAAGAAGGGGCCCAGCCTACGGTCAGGCTCAAGGGCTCCAAAGAGCATCTCATGGGAACAGCACAAGCCAAGCGGCTGACCAGGAACCAAGGAGGCCAGGCTGGACAGAGAGGAGGACAAGTCTGTTATCCTCTGCCCCCAAAGTCCACTTTAACGGTTATCTGTTTCAGAGAAGCTGGCCTTTGCCGTTTTACACAGCAGTCAAGGTAAGCCAACTGGAACTGTAGCCTCACACGCTGTCTGTCCACATGATGTCCTGCCAATCAGCCACAATGCCCGGCCACAGACACCGTGGCTGACTGGCCTCCTGACATCCCTGAGAAGATCCTAGTCCATAAACAGCAGGGTCACAGCTCTGGTCCCAGCGGTTGGGACAAGCTGGTTCAGAGCAGGGATCCCCAGACCAATCAAACCATTCACTGATCCCTGAGGCTCCATAAACTAGGCTCTGGCATGTAATCATTATGGTGAAACATCGGGGCTCCTGGATTTTATAACATTTTGCTCACCTCCCTGTGGGGGCAGCCTTGGGGCGCGCACAGGGCCTCCTGGCAAAAGCACAGCAGGTTCTGTTCCCCTCCCCTCCCATGAGAACCACTGCCAGTTACAGCAGGGACGGAAGCCCTCCCCACGGTCCTTGAATCAGAGCTGCTATCAATTAACAATAAAAGAAGTAGCCCAGTTTAGGGAAGGTGCTAAAAATAAGCTAATATCCTGAGTGGAGGGCAGGACAGAACCAAGGACTCCAGGACAACGTGAACTAAGGTCCAGCGATGGGTAGCATCAGCATCGCCTGGACCAGCCTATCAGAGCGCGCTAAGGGCGGAGCCTGGAACAGGCCCTCCAGGTAAGTGGGAGGAGTTGAAAAGCTGAGGAAACCAGGTCCAGCCTGCTCTTAGAAAGAGGCAAAGCCTCACGCAACTGCTTCCAATTAACTCCCAGTGCTCTATGAAAAATCTGGCCTCCCTCTCCAGTAAACTGAAAACTGGCTCCGTGGCAGAAAGACAAGGTGTGCGCCACGTCCACACTGAGTGTCTGCAGGACTGCCCACAGCGGGCAGGCAGGAGCGCACAGCCAGCGGGCCCTCCTCAGCAGGCCCGGCCCGCCTCCCCTAAGGCTCCCCGACCCGCTCCCTGGGGACCACCCACAAAAGCCAAGAGAGGGACTTTCCTCTGGTTCCGTGGTGAAGAATCCACCTGCCAGTGCAGGAGACACAGGTCCAACCCCTAGTCCTGGAAGACCCGACACGCCGAGGGGCAAACAGGCCCGTGTGCCCCGACGACTGCAGCCCACGAGCCTCCCGCTTCTGCTCAGCAACTAGAGAAGTCAGCTCGATGAGAAGCCCACACATGCTCACAGCAAGACGGCCAAGTGCAGCCAAAGATAAATGTTATAAAAGCCAGAAGAGGTGGGTGTGTGTACACATGTGTGTGACAGCTGTCCACAACTCACCCACAGTGGGGCCAGGGTCTGCCCACCGCCACGTGGACTCTCACTGACGCCCAGGCCAGGGGAAGCCTCCAGGCAGCTGGCCTGCGAGAGCGTCCTCGGCTGCTTAGACCCCGGGCCCACCCAAGCTCCTGAACAGATGACCTGGTCCTCCGGGCAGGGGGATGAAGGGCAGGCTCTGCAGAAGCTCCTTGGACACGGAGGAGGCCCAGGTCCTGAGTGGGCGGTGCCTTCAGCAGTCGGGTCTGCGGCTTCAGCTTGGCCTGGGGCTGCCCTCTCAGGTGGGAGGAAGGACACTGTGACTTAAACACAGCGTGGCTGACACAGAAAAAGGAAACACCCACAAATTAAAAGGTACGCCTATTTTAGCTTTAAACACATCCCTCTCACAGACAGCAACATCCAAAATAGCATACCTTATTTTAGGAAGATTAAAGGCAGCTCTTAAATGGGCCACAAAATAGCCCCAGTCTGGAAGATGAGGATTGGGTAATAATAGAGAGTGAGGCGCAGCAGGGCGTGGACGCCGCCTGACCACCTCCAGGCAGCTCACTCTCAGGACCAGCGGACCGAGGCCCAGGGGCTAACAGGACCACCTGAGTCGTCCCTACTCAGCCTGACCTCTCCTTCCACTCCTTCAGCACAACTGCCAGCCCCTGTGGTGCTGGCCACCGAGTCCTCTCACACGGGGAGGGCCGCTCCCACAAGACCCAGTGACGTCCCCGGGCTCCGGCGCAGGCAGAGGCCTGGACACAGAGGCGGAGGTGAGTCTTCGCCTGCGGGGCTGTGCCCTGGGTCCGCCGGGTGCCAGCACCTCAGACAGAGAGGCCACAGCAACAGCAGGGCCTACAGCAGTTACCTGCTAAGCACCAGGCCACTGTGGGGCCCTGGCGTCTCCCACCCGGGCTGTGCCTCCACACCTGGAAGGGATCCTGCCTCGCAGGCCCGCAGCCACGCCACCAGAGCTCCAGTCCCAGCTCTGCCTCTCGGCGGTCAGGGGCAACTGGCTTAACCTGCTGCTCCTCAGTCTGCCTCGGGCTGTCGCAAGGACGACTGCAACCCCAGACAAAGTGCGGCCAGCCCGGCTGCAAGCTTGGTCCACGCCCTCAGGCCCAGACTCCTAGGCCTTCAGAAGCAGGCTGCTGGGAGCACTCAGGCCGAGCGGCTGGATCCAGGACCACGGCAGGGCTCGCAGTACAGAGAACAGGAACGCCTGCAGCAGGAACTGAGGCCTCGAGGAAGGGCAGCATTTCTGTTCAAAGCCAGCATTAACCACCTGGCACGGAGAGGGCTGGCCCCGAGTCCCAAGAGAACCTGCAGACGGCAGGAGGAGGGGAGGCCAGGGGACCGCGACCATGCCCATGACCGGGCGCCACACAGCGACCTCGGTAACCCGGAGCTCAGATGCTGGGGGCAACCCAGAGCTCAGAGAGCTCAGACGGTGGGGGGGGGCGGGGGGGGCGCTCCCCTGTGAACAGAGGAGATCCCAGGGAAGCCCACCCTCCCCAGGTTCCTGCTGCAGCAGCCTCTCCTCCCCCTACATACACCCGGAGTAGGGCCACCCTGACTTCAGGGTCAGGGACTGGAGGCCTGGCAGGGCCTGGAGGTGATGAAGGAAGAGACTCATCCCCAGGGCTCTGCTCTGGGGAGCCCCACTCAGCAGGGAGCTGGGCACAGTGCCATGAGCCCACCAGGCCAGGCCACAGGGCACTGGCACCTGTCCCAGCAAGACCTGACCCGAGCCTCGCTGCTACCCGTCTAACCAGGCCCTGAAGAAGCAAAAGGCAAGCTCTAGGAATTCCCTGGTGGCTCAGATGGTAAAGAATCCACCTTCAATGCATGAGACCTGGGTTCAATTTCAGTATTCTTGCCTGGAGAATTCCACAGACAGAGGAGCCTGACAGGCTATAGTCCATGGGGTCGCAAAGAGTCGGACACGACTGAGCAAGTTTCACTCACTTCACTTTCAGGAACTATCGAAACTCAAATATTAAAAAAAAACTTCTCCACTATGAATCCTCATTGTCCTGTGCGCCCATTCTAATTAACTTCTCTACAAATTTCTGAGATTAAAAATGTTTCAAGTGGCAAATGTGACTCATTACATTAGAGAGAAACGTGGGCAAAATCTCATTGCAAAGAAGGCTGGTTACCACCAAGCTATTTACGGTCGATTTTAGTAAGATTCTGCCTTCAAACCTTGCCTGCTTGTGGGTGGATCAAACATTTGTTGGATTAGCCTTGGGAAACAATGAGAAGATAGTGCATTTGTGGGTGAAAAAAATGCACTTGCAGGGGGGGCGGGGAATTACCATGATAAGTGCACGCCATACTGTCATCTGGAATTACTGGCAACAAAGGGGGACACACAGGGGCCCCTACAGAGGGCCACCCCTCATCACCACCCTGGCTGCAGGGTGAGGGGGGAGGAGGGGTATAACAGGAGGGAAGGAGGCAGGGCACAACCTGTGAAAGAATGACCCAGCCCGAGGGCACAACATAAACTGGATGGAACCAAATGGGTCCAAGAACCAGGACAAGTCAACTTGACTAGATCTTGATACTTAGTACAAGCTCATTTCAGCAAGCTAAATGACACACCCAGAGGCGCCAAGAGAGTTTCAAGGCCAACCATCAAAGACCAAAAAGTGGGCGGTGGCCCAACCACTGGGAAACTCTGCCCCTTCCCCAAAAGAGCTGAGATAATCCTCCCCCTCATTAGCCTATGAAATTACCCAGGCCCGAAACGCTAACCACACCACACAGGCTGCACTCACCCTCCCAACAGCCCACACCCTGTCTGTGGAGTGTGCTTCTCTCTGAAAAATCCACTTCTTACCTATCACTTTGTCTCTCACTGAATTGTTTCTGCGATGAGACATCAAGAACCTGAATTTCATTTCTTCCTGAAACCAGGTCTGTGATTCTCAGTTGGAAGACTGTGGGTTTTGGCTGGGTTTGAGTCCTGGCCCTGTCGGTTCAAGTTCTAAGCAGGGTTCTGGCTGGGCCTGAGTCCTGTCCTCGTGGGCTCAAGTAACAAATTGGGTTGTGGCTGGGTTCGAGTTCCAGTCTTAAAGTAAATGGTTTCAAGGGTGGGCTGCAAGTTCCTGCCCCACAGCCAACAACAGGCCATCAGGACCATTTTTGATCACATAATATAATATTGAAGCTTAAAGTACAAACAATATATCTGTAAAAGTTCAACATGCTAAATTACAGGTAATTTTAGGCAGATTAAACTCATTTTGTACTAAGTTTTGACTCCTTCTGTGTTATCCGTGATTTTGCTCTGTCCAAGGCCAGTCTCACTCTCCCATCTCATCTATCATCCTAGATCACAGAGATGAATTTATATACCTGGACTTTGGAGCTCAAACCATGGGGTTTTAGCAGACTCTCTATAACCTGTTTGAGGGACAAACTCCCTGGCTTAAATCCCTGTCTCTGCATTCTCAGCATAAAAAGGAAGCAGTTCAAGGTCCTTCACCCTAGAGTTGAGGCCTGCTGACCTACCTACCTTCCCCAGGGTTCTGAGAACCACACCTACAGACTGCTTCTCTGAGGCTCTCAAATATCCTCCTGGTCTTTGCTCAGGCTGTCCCCTCCTCTGATGCCCTTCTGTTCTTGTCCTGTGGGCAATTCATGCTTCTGCTTCAAGACATGTTTAAACAGCAATTCCTCTGTGAAGTTTCTCAAGACCAGAAATAAACATTCTCTGCTCTTAATGATACAGTCCTCTGTATACGACAAAGAAAACATCTTTAATACACTGCAAATCCGTTTTCCCCCAGCTCCTTAAGGAAAGAGACTGTGTCATCTTCAACTCTAACCCTTCTGTACTGAGCAAAAACTGATCAGTTGAAGAAGCCCCAAACTAACTTTCCTTAAATGACTGCATGATAGACAAGCTTACATAGTACCCCAAGATAAATTCAGCACAGAAGAAAAGTAACTTGGAAATGCTTTTTATCAGTGAAAGACTATGAAATAATCAAACTGGTTTTCCTGCACTTCACTTAGGATGATACAAACGGCACTGGGGCTGCAGACTGTTGGGGAGATGGGAGTCTGGCTGACGTGGGCTCTGCAGCTCCCCAGGGCCTTACAGTGCACAAGAGGGCCAGGCCCGGAGTCATTCACCAGCCAGGAGACACTCAGCAGGCCACTGATTCACCCTGGCCCCCAAGGTGACCTCTGTGTAGTGAAGGGCTAGGCCAGACCAGTCTGAGGGCTCTTCAGAGGCACTCAGATCTCTGCGGCATTTCCAGGTTACACAGAGCACAGCACCGCACCACACCACACGCCTCCAACTCCAGCCCCTTTGGAGTACATTCTTCTGTTCAGGCAACCTGCCTTAAAAATACAAAATGTGCCACAGACCTCACCTACCCCCAGAAGGCAGAGGCAGCCCTCCCCTCTGCACGTGGACACCCAGCATCAGGCTGACCTGGAGTCTAACAGGGTGATATCAGATACCATGAATACGAAGAGGGAAATAATAGGAGACTGAAATGAAAACCACAAGTGATTCATTACCCTGTGTACATGGCTTTCCAAACAAGCCTGTAAAACTGGATGCACGCTTCACAGACATACGTCTCAATGGGGCAGACGGTACCCCCAGGATGATGTGCAGAAAAGTCAGCCTCCAGAGAGGGGAGTGGGAAGACCAGAGAGGACCCCCGTGATGTCTGAGTGAGGACACAGGTAGAAATACCCTGACAGGGTGCAACTGTGTCGTGTATGTAACGGCCTTAGGAACCAAGGCTCCAGGTGCCACACCTGTGATGTCCACACCCTTGACCCTACCACTCTGGACACACTTCAGAGTGCTGTCAGGAGGCACTGGGTTCAAGCCCGGCCAGGACCCCACACCCTCCTTCCTCACCAAGGCCAGCCGCGGACCCGGGCACGCTGCGGCTGTGCACCCAGAGACCCTCCTCTGTGGCTGTGGTTCCCAGCCGCTTCCTACTGCGCCGAGCAGCAGTCATGGCCAGGGCTGTGGTTTTACCCAGTGAGACCCTGCAGGGAGAGGGGACAGGGAGGCCTCTGCCACCAGCCCTTTCACACCAGTCAGCCACTCCTGCCATGGAACCCCTGGCGCTCGACACATCACTCACCCACCTTAGCAGCCTCTGAGAGGTGGGGAGGTGGGGCTCGGCGCAGCTACGTGGGGATTCAAACCACAACAGTCCACTTTGGAACCTCTGGAGCCCAGCCCTCCCTGGCCCAGCTGCAGCCCAGAGTCTTGGAGTGGAAAAGGTGAAAGCCCCCAGCGCTGGCCCTGCCCCTTGTTACTGGCTGGTAACCCTGGGCAGAGGCAAGGGAGTGGAGAGCAGGCCTCCTCGAGAGCCCCAAGGTGAGTGTAACGTGGCGGCAGGGGGGTGGGGGGCGGGCTCGAATCACTCCTCTGCTCCCCCCAGTCCCCACCTCCACCCCACAGGTCCTTCCCTGGGAATCCCCACGTCTGTGCTGTCGCACCAGCTCCTCCTCTGCCATCTCAATGCAGATCCTGGTGGTGGGGTCTCCCGGGCCCTCGGGGAGCTCTGTGTCCATCTCAGCTGAATTATGTGCACCTGCGAACTTGTGAGGCTGTGAACCTGTGAGGCTGCGAACCTATGAGGCTTCGATCCTGAACCATCCACCTGCGGCGTTCCACTGAAGCCTCACTGGGGTCAAGACTGAGGCCGTCAAAAGACAAACGCCACAGGCAGGTGTGAGGCGCAGACGTGGGAGCGGCCAGCCTCTCCCCCCAGAACTGACTCTGGTTTGGTTTTATTCTCCTTCCATCCTTACCCTTCTCTCATGGCACCTTTAAATTTTCTGTTTTCTTTACTGAGATGTCAAAATTGAGGTATCTAAGGCTCTCCCCTAAGCCAGGAAATTAAAAGATGTTTGCTCCTTGGGAGAAAAGCTACAGCAGCATATTAAAAGCAGAGACATTACTTTGCCAACAAAGGTCCGTCTAGTCAAGGCTATGGTTTTTCCAGTGGTCGTGTATGGATGTGACAGTTGGACTATAAAGAAAGCTGAGTGCTGAAAAACTGATGTTTTTGAACTGTGGCATTGGAGAAGATTCCTGAGAGTCCCTTGGATTGCAAGGAGATCCAACCAGTCCATCGTAAAGGAGATCAGTCCTGAATATTCATTGGAAGGACTGATGCTGAAGCTGAAACTCCAATACTTTGGCCACATGAGGCAAAGAACTGATTCATTTGAAAAGACCCTGATGCTGGGAAAGACTGAAGGCAGGGGACATCAGAGGATGAGAT
>SJYC01123632.1:0-18325 GCA_006408675.1 Madoqua kirkii | reverse complement strand
TTTCCTTAAATGACTGCATGATAGACAAGCTTACATAGTACCCCAAGATAAATTCAGCACAGAAGAAAAGTAACTTGGAAATGCTTTTTATCAGTGAAAGACTATGAAATAATCAAACTGGTTTTCCTGCACTTCACTTAGGATGATACAAACGGCACTGGGGCTGCAGACTGTTGGGGAGATGGGAGTCTGGCTGACGTGGGCTCTGCAGCTCCCCAGGGCCTTACAGTGCACAAGAGGGCCAGGCCCGGAGTCATTCACCAGCCAGGAGACACTCAGCAGGCCACTGATTCACCCTGGCCCCCAAGGTGACCTCTGTGTAGTGAAGGGCTAGGCCAGACCAGTCTGAGGGCTCTTCAGAGGCACTCAGATCTCTGCGGCATTTCCAGGTTACACAGAGCACAGCACCGCACCACACCACACGCCTCCAACTCCAGCCCCTTTGGAGTACATTCTTCTGTTCAGGCAACCTGCCTTAAAAATACAAAATGTGCCACAGACCTCACCTACCCCCAGAAGGCAGAGGCAGCCCTCCCCTCTGCACGTGGACACCCAGCATCAGGCTGACCTGGAGTCTAACAGGGTGATATCAGATACCATGAATACGAAGAGGGAAATAATAGGAGACTGAAATGAAAACCACAAGTGATTCATTACCCTGTGTACATGGCTTTCCAAACAAGCCTGTAAAACTGGATGCACGCTTCACAGACATACGTCTCAATGGGGCAGACGGTACCCCCAGGATGATGTGCAGAAAAGTCAGCCTCCAGAGAGGGGAGTGGGAAGACCAGAGAGGACCCCCGTGATGTCTGAGTGAGGACACAGGTAGAAATACCCTGACAGGGTGCAACTGTGTCGTGTATGTAACGGCCTTAGGAACCAAGGCTCCAGGTGCCACACCTGTGATGTCCACACCCTTGACCCTACCACTCTGGACACACTTCAGAGTGCTGTCAGGAGGCACTGGGTTCAAGCCCGGCCAGGACCCCACACCCTCCTTCCTCACCAAGGCCAGCCGCGGACCCGGGCACGCTGCGGCTGTGCACCCAGAGACCCTCCTCTGTGGCTGTGGTTCTCCAGCCGCTTCCTACTGCGCCGAGCAGCAGTCATGGCCAGGGCTGTGGTTTTACCCAGTGAGACCCTGCAGGGAGAGGGGACAGGGAGGCCTCTGCCACCAGCCCTTTCACACCAGTCAGCCACTCCTGCCATGGAACCCCTGGCGCTCGACACATCACTCACCCACCTTAGCAGCCTCTGAGAGGTGGGGAGGTGGGGCTCGGCGCAGCTACGTGGGGATTCAAACCACAACAGTCCACTTTGGAACCTCTGGAGCCCAGCCCTCCCTGGCCCAGCTGCAGCCCAGAGTCTTGGAGTGGAAAAGGTGAAAGCCCCCAGCGCTGGCCCTGCCCCTTGTTACTGGCTGGTAACCCTGGGCAGAGGCAAGGGAGTGGAGAGCAGGCCTCCTCGAGAGCCCCAAGGTGAGTGTAACGTGGCGGCAGGGGGGTGGGGGGCGGGCTCGAATCACTCCTCTGCTCCCCCCAGTCCCCACCTCCACCCCACAGGTCCTTCCCTGGGAATCCCCACGTCTGTGCTGTCGCACCAGCTCCTCCTCTGCCATCTCAATGCAGATCCTGGTGGTGGGGTCTCCCGGGCCCTCGGGGAGCTCTGTGTCCATCTCAGCTGAATTATGTGCACCTGCGAACTTGTGAGGCTGTGAACCTGTGAGGCTGCGAACCTATGAGGCTTCGATCCTGAACCATCCACCTGCGGCGTTCCACTGAAGCCTCACTGGGGTCAAGACTGAGGCCGTCAAAAGACAAACGCCACAGGCAGGTGTGAGGCGCAGACGTGGGAGCGGCCAGCCTCTCCCCCCAGAACTGACTCTGGTTTGGTTTTATTCTCCTTCCATCCTTACCCTTCTCTCATGGCACCTTTAAATTTTCTGTTTTCTTTACTGAGATGTCAAAATTGAGGTATCTAAGGCTCTCCCCTAAGCCAGGAAATTAAAAGATGTTTGCTCCTTGGGAGAAAAGCTACAGCAGCATATTAAAAGCAGAGACATTACTTTGCCAACAAAGGTCCGTCTAGTCAAGGCTATGGTTTTTCCAGTGGTCGTGTATGGATGTGACAGTTGGACTATAAAGAAAGCTGAGTGCTGAAAAACTGATGTTTTTGAACTGTGGCATTGGAGAAGATTCCTGAGAGTCCCTTGGATTGCAAGGAGATCCAACCAGTCCATCGTAAAGGAGATCAGTCCTGAATATTCATTGGAAGGACTGATGCTGAAGCTGAAACTCCAATACTTTGGCCACATGAGGCAAAGAACTGATTCATTTGAAAAGACCCTGATGCTGGGAAAGACTGAAGGCAGGGGACATCAGAGGATGAGATGGTTGGATGGCATCACCGACTTGACAGACATGCGTTTGAGTAAGTTCCGGGAATTGGTGATGGACAGGGAAGCCTGGCATGCTGCAGTCCGTGGGGC
This sequence comes from Madoqua kirkii, assembly GCA_006408675.1. Taxonomy (NCBI): domain Eukaryota; kingdom Metazoa; phylum Chordata; class Mammalia; order Artiodactyla; family Bovidae; genus Madoqua; species Madoqua kirkii. Next base: position 15,834 of record SJYC01123632.1, on the reverse strand, counting down.
TGCACAGTCGGACACGACTGAGCAACTGAACTAAACAGAATGAAGGGTCTCACCTCCTTTCTGCCCAGTCTCAAAACTGTCCTGTTTATCTCATTTACTTAGAGTTATCACCTGTTAAATTAGTTCACGGTCTCACTGGATTAGAAAGTAAACAAAGTATGACCAGTGATGATGAATTCTCACCTCAGTTCTAGAATTCCACCAAGGTGAAAAACTTATGGACAGTTCAGCTAACAGGCTGCTTCCCTAAAGCCCATTTATAAGTTAATTGGAACCTAGAGAGTATTTCTTTTCCTATAAAATCACCATTCAAATGAGACTTAAGTTTCTAAGCTAATAAGCAAATGCTTACTTAACACATTTGTTCTTTTGCTGATTTAAACTAAGAAAAATGTTATAATCGTACAAGAAAATCAAATGTGAGTTTATGTGAGGGGGGTGGTCTATGCAAAAATTCTGTTACTCAAGGAAGAGCAGTTTTACAACTAGCACACAGCAGGGAGCCCACGAAGCTGAGAAGAGCCTTTCTGCTCACTACTAAAGAGGAGACCCTGTGTCTCCCTCCACCCCCCAGCCCCGCAGGCCTGTTGCCAGCACAGGGCAGGCTAGCCCAGGGCAGGGCAAGGAGAAAGGAGACCGGGAGATCCAGGCCACAGAGTGGGGGACGGCGAGGGGACGAGGCGTGCCTGCGTGCATGTCAGGGGTCCAGCACAGGCACCGGGTGTCCTTGGGGACACACACAAGGAGGGGCTGTGGGGCTGCGAGACAGGATCCGAGAGAGATGGGAGAGGGAGACAAGGCCGGGAGTCCCCAGAGAGGACGCAGAGGACACTGTCACCTGCTGGCCTCCAGTGGCCCTGTGAGTTTGGTGGCTGGCCCGTCCCTGGCCCACCTGGTGCAGCTCTGTAAGTGAGGGGCTGTGCGGCGAGAGGGCCTGTGGATCCCACTCTGCCACTGACCACTGGGTAGTCTCACTTCTCTGCACCCCGATTCTGCCACCTGCCCAATGGGAGGACAGACATGCGCAACTCAGGGTGTGTGAAAGGCAGCCGTGCACAGGCAGGCAGAGCACAGCAACAGGCACTCAGCCAGGCCCCAGGAGCACGGGCAGATCATGGAATCAGTGACGGCGGGGATGTGCGTCAGCCCTCCTGAGCCAACAGGCCCTGGCACACAGGCGTGCTCAGTAAGGTCAGTGTAAGAAACCTAACAACACAAGGTCCCTTCCCACAGAGCTGGGGGAGCAGGACTCATGAGAGAGGTGTGGACTCAGCGAGGAGGGCAGGGGCTTGCCTGGGCCTGGAGCCAGGGAATCAGAGGGAGCCCGGGACCAAGCAGCCGTCCACCCATGGGCTGGAGAGGCCAGGTCCACACCAGGGGGAAACCACAGGCCCAAGGGAGCCGGGGCTCAGCATAAACAGGGGACAGAAAGCAGGCCTGACCTCTGGGGAAGAGCATAACGAGGCCTGGCCTGAGAGCCAGGGACTCAGGGACTGAGGGACCCAGGTACCCTGGGACCGCAGGGACTCAGTCCCAGCCACTGAGGGGCTTTGGGGACCTACAAGGAATAACTGAAGGGCTCTGGGACCCGTGACCAGCCACCAATTGTGGGGAGAAACGGAAGATGAGCTGAAGATACAGAACAGATTCAGGAACACAGACTCTCATGAATTCTCATCACATTACTTATGAAAATATAAACAAATACGTGTGAGATGCATTCCTACTCCTCTCCATTTCAGCCCACAACTTAGAAATGACGGTTCACAGGTCTGGCCTCTGGCTCCCCTCCTCCACAGCAGGAGGGCTGTGTGCTGTCTGCCCTTCTTTCCCTTCCCCAACCCAACTTCTTGCGCAGGCAGGTATTCGATAAATGTGTGTCGTATCAATGAGTCAATTATTTGCACACTTCTCAGTGCAATTTCTCTTGGGTATTAACCCAAGGTCATGTCTCCTGACCTTGCTCATGTGACTTCTCCTTGTGGGGACCAGGAACTCACAGAGTGAGAAACCCATACACTGACCCTTGCTGGGCCATTTTACCCAGGAGACACCATCTAACCCACGGGCTGTTCTGTTTTCAATGTACAGAAAGAGGCTGCCCAGGGCCATCTGGCCACAGCGAAACAGCGAATCGAGGCATCACCACACGTGCCCCCAGTGAGGTGCACCAGGGGCCCTGATCCAAAGCTCTTTCTTTTCCAAACCAGTGTAATAGTATAGGAAGAAGACAGGGCTTCAGCCGTCCACCCATGGGCTGGAGAGGCCAGGTCCACACCAGGGGGAAACCACAGGCCCAAGGGAGCCGGGGCTCAGCATAAACAGGGGACAGAAAGCAGGCCTGACCTCTGGGGAAGAGCATAACGAGGCCTGGCCTGAGAGCCAGGGACTCAGGGACTGAGGGACCCAGGTACCCTGGGACCGCAGGGACTCAGTCCCAGCCACTGAGGGGCTTTGGGGACCTACAAGGAATAACTGAAGGGCTCTGGGACCCGTGACCAGCCACCAATTGTGGGGAGAAACGGAAGATGAGCTGAAGATACAGAACAGATTCAGGAACACAGACTCTCATGAATTCTCATCACATTACTTATGAAAATATAAACAAATACGTGTGAGATGCATTCCTACTCCTCTCCATTTCAGCCCACAACTTAGAAATGACGGTTCACAGGTCTGGCCTCTGGCTCCCCTCCTCCACAGCAGGAGGGCTGTGTGCTGTCTGCCCTTCTTTCCCTTCCCCAACCCAACTTCTTGGCGCAGGCAGGTATTCGATAAATGTGTGTCGTATCAATGAGTCAATTATTTGCACACTTCTCAGTGCAATTTCTCTTGGGTATTAACCCAAGGTCATGTCTCCTGACCTTGCTCATGTGACTTCTCCTTGTGGGGACCAGGAACTCACAGAGTGAGAAACCCATACACTGACCCTTGCTGGGCCATTTTACCCAGGAGACACCATCTAACCCACGGGCTGTTCTGTTTTCAATGTACAGAAAGAGGCTGCCCAGGGCCATCTGGCCACAGCGAAACAGCGAATCGAGGCATCACCACACGTGCCCCCAGTGAGGTGCACCAGGGGCCCTGATCCAAAGCTCTTTCTTTTCCAAACCAGTGTAATAGTATAGGAAGAAGACAGGGCTTATCTAGTCCCTGAGTGCATCTCAGTGTCTAAATGGCCCTCCTGCAGTTTCACGGGTTCAGGAGAAGGAAGAACCACAGCCGCCCAACAGCCTCAGCTGGGCAAGCCTGCGTGTCCTCATTCCATCTGCTGTCTTGGGCAGTGCCAGCCTCAGCAGGTTGCTGCGGGATGTAGGAGGTCAGATAATGGCCCCTGCCCCCCAGAGATGTCCCGGTTCTAGTCCCTGCAGCCCGTGAGTGCTATTTACACAGCATGGACTCTGCAGGCATGATTAAGCTGAGGATCCCGAGGCAGGAAGCCATCCTGGACTATGTGGTGGGCCCTAAAGCCAGTGTAAATGTCCTGAGAAGGAAGACACGAAGGGAGATTTCAGAAGAGAGCCACGTGACAGAGGCAGAGGGAGGCCGAGCCACAGAGCCTGGCCCTAGATGGGGGGTGGGCCCATGAGCCGAGGGAGGCAGCAGCTTCTCTGGACGAGGCAAGAACCGGACCCTTCTCTGAGCCACCACGGCCCTGCTGACCCTGTGGTCTTGCCCCTGTGACGCTAATGTGGACGTCCAGCCTCTGCAGCTGTGAGAGGATGAGTTCTGTTGTCTTCAGCCACCAAGTCGGTAGGAATTTGTGACAGCAACCCTAGGACACTGTCGTGGCGGACGACACGAGAAACACGGTGCCGAGACACCGCCGGGCGCATGCCAGGAAGTCAAGAACCTCGTCAGTGAAGGGGTTCCTGCCACCGCCCGGGACCACCAGCCAGTGCTGTGAGCTGCGCACACTGCCTCAGGCTGCCACAGACCTGCCGATACTCAGAAACCGCCTTCACACGTACTGGCTCTCCGGATTCTGTTTCAAAGGGCGTTTCCAAGGCTGCCCCAATTCTTGGCGCATCCTACATAAAATTTTGCCACAGACGTCTGCCTTAAACATACAGTGCCATGCCTCTGCTGACCCCACAGAGGATCCCGGCCGCTGCAGCCAGGAGCGGTGAGCAGACCAAGCACAGCAGGAGCACCTCCCTGAGCCAGGAGCCCTGAAGCTGCCAAAGCAGGGGCCTGCGAGCCCCACCTGTGAGCCCGGAAGAAGGGCCAGCAGGGCCACAGGGGACGCGTGTTAACACCGGCCCCTCTCCCCTGCTCTGCATACTGCAGCCTGGCTCCGTGGCCACCCCGCTCCTGGTTTTCCTTCTTGGGGGCGGGGTGGGTCCCAGTTTGGAAATGCACGACATGCAATCCTACTTCCTCTGGCGTTGGCGGCCACTCTCCGGGCCCTGGGCGGACGAGGCCGGATGCCAGGTGTTTCTGCCCTCCAAGCCCCCTTTCAGGAGTCCCCTACCTTGACTCCAGCCTGCGAGGGACGTGAAAACCATCCCTCTCCCGGGCAAGCAGCCTGCCACAGCAGGCTCAGGGCGGAGCCTTCAAACCTCAAGAGTGTTCTAAAGAAAAAACGAACAGAAAGAGGAACCCCACTGGCTTCCCTAGCGACGCCCTCCCAGTCCCCGAGCTGTCTTCTCTGCACCCCTCTTCTCTGGCCTCCTCTACAGGTACAAGGGCTGGGCTCCCAACCAGCCACCACAGCGGCCTTGGGACTGAGCTGGCAGAAGGAAGGACCCCTCAGCGCTCCTTGGCCTGGGGAGCCCCTGGGTGCCTGTGCCTAACACCTGCCCGCCCTCACTCACAGGAGAGGCCTTGCAGCTTGGCCTGATCCTATGAGATCCCGCGGGGGCTCATAAGCAGGCTTCCAGACACTCCTGGGACAGCTCTGAGGGGGTTATCCACGTCTTTCTCCCTGGAGCATCCCTGGGCCACTTCACACAGGAGGGAATGTGAGCAGGCACACACGTGCCAGTAGCCCCCATCACCCACCTCCTGGGACTGAAGGGGGCCTTGCAGATGCCCCTGCCTGTGTGCCCCTGCTCAGCAATGTCACCACATAACTGCTGCAGTGCAGACCAGCAGGGCCGGCTCGCAGACTGAGAAGCTGACGACGGCCATCCAACATGACGCCAAAACACCCATGTGTACAGTGCCCGCGTCCAGGTCGCTCCCTTCTGTCCCAGACACAGAGCAAGGCAATGGGAGCAGCCGAAGCCCTGGGAGGGCCCGGCCAGGGCCAGCCTCAGGCAGACAACATGGCAGCTGGGAACCAGCTCACTCCCCAGGCACGTGTGGTCCTGGCTTCAGAAGAGACCCTCAGACCCTTCTGAAGCTCCTGGTGCTTGGCCCTGTGGTGAGCCAGGCAGAAGAGAGCCCTTCAGAACCACTATTCTAGAAGGTGGGTCCAGGTAGCCTTGATAAGCCTCATTTAGGATGCTACAGGTTAGTCTGAAAGTTCTGTATGTAACTAGAGGGCAGTATTTCAAAGAAGCCTATCTTAACAGATGATAATATGTGACCAAGGAAAAGTTATGGGCCAAGTGAGAACTATAGGAAATGGGGAGAGTGTGCAAACATCGTCTAAGCCCCCGCTCTCCCTGCAGCCAGGGTACTCCGTCCATGCTTCAGGGAAGGGCAGTGCACTCAACACGCGTGCCAAGCACAGGCTGGCAAAAGCTGCCCACCATCAAGGGAGCTCTGCTTAAAGAATCCACAGTACAGCCTGGCAGGGGGACCCCATGCAGCTGGGCCAAACAAAGAGAAGCTATGTCCCCGTGAGCGGAGGGCACCAGGGTACAGTTACGGGAGGAGGGGAGGGCCAGCAGGCAAGGGTGGGCAGCAGTGGTGCGAGACAAGGGTAACCGTGAGCATCTCTACACATAAGACATACACACTCTTGCTGACGCATACACGGAACATCTGGGGAAGAAGACACGAGAAGCCCGTGGCGCTGGTGTCTCCAGGGAGGGGTCTGGGTGGCTGGAGAGGGGACAGGAGGACTTTATCATATACCCCACCACACCTTATCATTTATGAACCACCGAAGTGAACAGCTGCTGTGAAACATATCATGAAATGCTGTCATCAAATTTGACAAATCAAGCCAAGAACACAGAGGTTTTGAAGACTCCCACCAAGTGAGTTTGGACCATAAAGAGAGAGGGCTGAGCAGCGAAGAACTGATACTTTTAAACTGTGGTTCTGGAGAAGACTCTTTGCATATTCACTGTATATTCACTGGAAGGCCTGATGCTGAAGTTCCAATAAGTTTGGCCACCTGATGCAAAGTGCTGACTCACTGGAAAAGACTGAGCTGGGAAAGATCAAAGGCAAAAGGAGAAGAGCGTGATAAGAGGATGATCGTGAGCGGAGGGCACCAGGGTACAGTTACGGGAGGAGGGGAGGGCCAGCAGGCAAGGGTGGGCAGCAGTGGTGCGAGACAAGGGTAACCGTGAGCATCTCTACACATAAGACATACACACTCTTGCTGACGCATACACGGAACATCTGGGGAAGAAGACACGAGAAGCCCGTGGCGCTGGTGTCTCCAGGGAGGGGTCTGGGTGGCTGGAGAGGGGACAGGAGGACTTTATCATATACCCCACCACACCTTATCATTTATGAACCACCGAAGTGAACAGCTGCTGTGAAACATATCATGAAATGCTGTCATCAAATTTGACAAATCAAGCCAAGAACACAGAGGTTTTGAAGACTCCCACCAAGTGAGTTTGGACCATAAAGAGAGAGGGCTGAGCAGCGAAGAACTGATACTTTTAAACTGTGGTTCTGGAGAAGACTCTTTGCATATTCACTGTATATTCACTGGAAGGCCTGATGCTGAAGTTCCAATAAGTTTGGCCACCTGATGCAAAGTGCTGACTCACTGGAAAAGACTGATGCTGGGAAAGATCAAAGGCAAAAGGAGAAGAGCGTGATAAGAGGATGAGATGGCTGGATGGCATCGTTGACTCAATGGACACGAGTCTGAGCAAATTCCAGGAGATAGTGAAGGACAGGGAAGCCTGGCGTGCTGCAGTCCGTGGGGTCACAAGAGTCAGACACGACTGAGCAACTGCACCACCGCCACCAAGTGATGGTGACGCCTCCAGCCCAGAGCAGGAGGGGCTGAAGGAGCCCCCTCTGGGGCGGCGCCACCCAGCAGGTGAGGGGACGGAGGGCCACGCCCGTCCCTGGCAACACGCCCACCCCGCTCGCTCTGCCTTCACTTCCCTTCCTCCAGCTGGGCGCCTTTAGCATGTCCTCCTCCCTGACCACATCACGACAGTGTACGGCACGAGGACAGAAATGCTTTGGGTCCCAGAGCCCCGGGATCTTACGCATGCCTTGGCAGACGCAAGCCAACACCTCCGCAGCCTCTGGTCCACAGGCTCAACCACGTTTCCTGGCGGCTCTGGGCCCCTGGTGCGGAGACCTCAGAAGACTGAAGCCGCCATTCAGCTGTTCCACCGCAGAGAGGGGACTCTGAGACAGCTGATCCACTTCTAGGAACACACATCTCTGGGTTCACACCCCAGTGCTTTCTCTTCCTCATGGCCCAGTCTTCACAGCGGTTTATCACATTCTTCTCCAGGACTGGTTCTGGTTTCATTTCCATCATTTCGGGGACATGACTTCAGTGCCACCACCGCAGGCTCTGAGGGACATCCTGCCTGTGGCTGGGCACTTTGGCCACCAAGCATCAGGCCACGCGAAGCTCAGGGGGCAGAGATGTCCACGCCTACTGGCCCAGCCCGAGCGGAGACCAGGCCGCCAGCCTTGGCCTACAAAAGTGGTTAGCACACAGGGGTGGTCATAACAGCCACTGCAATCTAAGAAAGGGCCTCCTCAGACCATTTAGAAGACTATGCTTTCATCATTTAAAACAATAACAACGATTCAACCAATCAACCAATCAGTAAGATACAAGCAAAACAGAATTTTAAAGTCTGAAGAAACTCCAGTGTGGGATGAATGCAGTCTCAAATCTTGGGTTGGCCTCATCTCCAGAGCCTCCTTTCTGGTGTGTTACCCTCACCTTGCCCACACATCTCCCTGAACCCCGCAGCTCGAGCCCCCACCCACAGCCCTGACATCTAACTCATCGCTCCATTAAGCCCTGTGATGGCCCCTGGGGCCCAGGAGAGGAGGCGGCCCCTGTCCTGTGCGCCCTACCCTCCCAGCTTCTCTGAATCTTGTAGTCCCCAGGAGTCTACTCACAAGCCTGCACACATGGCAACAGAATTCCTCTTTCAGGTTGATTAAATTTCGGAAGAAAACATCCAGGGTAACCAAGCCCTGAAGTGTGGCTCCTTCCTCCCAGAGGTGCAGAAGCAGCCGCAGATTCGTCAGTGGGTGAGGGGGCCAGGCGCCCAGCACACATCAGGTGCAGGGGGACAAGCTGAGGGGCTTGGCTTCACCTTGTGGACTCACTGGGGCGACCATGGGCTCTGTTCTCACCTCCCTAAGTTAGACCGAACCCCAACGTGATCTCCGGGAAACGGCGTCTTCCCACAACAGCCTGAGGCTTTCCTTTCCCTTCTGACAATGAGGTAGTGACCTTCCCTTTCATTCATTCAACAAATATCAATTAACACTGATTGCGTGCCAGGCACTGTAGGACACTTCTGGGGATACAAAGAAAGCTGGGCTGTTGGCCCTGCCCTGAAGAACACTGATGTCTCAGGACACCCCACATCCATCATGGTTGCTGGGCACGGCCCCCGAGAACAATCCTCACAATGGTGAACGCCACGCGGAACACAACATCCCCACACAAGGCGGGGAAGCAGAAGTGAGCCTCTCAGCAACTCCTCCAGACCCTTAAGGAGCTGCTGTTAAGCGACCACACACGGAGAAGGGGGAGTGGAGCAGGGCAGGGCACTCGGCACCCAGCACCCAGCAGCCCCGCAGGGCTCCTACGGGAGACAAGGCACTCTGACGCTGCTTCTCCTCTTCACCGCCCAGCACTCGCTCCCTTCCTCCCAACGAGAGGTGCCTGCTGTTTCCAGAGTGACCAGACCACCTGCCCTCTCTCAGCCCGAGGGGCAGGGGTGCGCAGGAGACCCACGGCAGGCAATCCGAGTACCTAGTCCCCTAGCCTCAGGGGTGAAGGCTGAGCCAGGCCCACATGCCAGCAGACTCCTGCCCCTGCCCCCCACATCCCGTCCCACATGAGCGCCCTCCCAAAGGGCGCAGCCCCACCTGCATCCCGGACTGAGGCGCCCCTGACTGAGGACCACCCCCTGAGCCCCCTGGAGGCGCCCTCTATACCTGGGTGTCTCTGGGCCAGTGGTGGCGCCATCGTGAATGCGGATGTTCCCAAGCGCCCGCTATGTCCCTGGCAAGGCTGCCCAGGCCAGGGGCCTCACAAGCTGTGCCAGCCGCCACCTCTCATAGGCAGCAGAGCTGCTGAGGACTCCAGGTCTCTCGAGCTTCCCCTCCCCCGCCACCCACTCTATGACAGTGCCTGCCCCTTTAAGAGTGTCAGCTGAAATCTGGAAATCAGAACCACTTCCCTGGGGCCAGGCCACACTTTCCATTCACCCTGCAATACTCAGCACCCAGCATGTCCCAGTGGTCTTTGTGTCCTCTGAAACACAGGTGCAGCATCTGTCCACAGGGCACCTGTGGAATGGGAGGGCAAGTCCCAAATGACACGGGGATGGACACCCCCATGCCCAGGAGGAAAGGTGGTTCTGAGAATTTCGATGGGCATCTCGAATATTTTACTCTCAAACACGAAAAAAAAGAATTGCATTTTCACTGAGAAAGAACCAGACGGCAAAACAATCTGGAAGATCAGCACCAGCTCACACAGCAACGATGCTGGGGTGCGAGGAAAGACGGTGAGCTCACCCCCGGCCTGCAGAGGCGCCAAGGGAGAGAAGGCAGGGGAGGGCTGTGGGAGAGGCCAAAGTCCTTCCCGTTTCAAAATGGGAAGTGAAGACGTTTTCAAAGGCGAGGAAGAGCTGTTATTACCCATGAGCAGATTCTCATCATGAATTACAGAAACGCAAAAGGAAGCTCCTGATTTCAGAGGCATGAACTCAGGGAATGTTTCTGGTAAAGGTCCTTGAACATGTGCACGTCCAGACGCCTAGCTCTCAGGGCTTCCAGTCAGCCAGAAAGCAACGCACGGGCCCCCCAGGAGCGCAGCTTCCGGGGACTACAGCCTCCCTGGTGGGGGGTGGTGAAGGGCTGAGGGCTGGGTACACACATGCGTGTACAAAGAGTGTATATACATGTGTGCAAGCAGCAGATGTAAGTGCAGGTGTGGGCGGTGTGTGCAGCCACGACTGTGTGCATGAGAGAGGTGAGAGGCACACCCTGCGTGCGGGTGCCGGGCTGGGTGGAGGGAAGGTAACAGGAGCAGTGGCTCTGGCCAGCTATACCCAGATGTGCAGCAGACAAAGGCTCCTGCCCAGCAGTGTGTGGCACAAGGAGGGCCCGGCCTCTCCTATGCTGGGGTCTGCCCTCCGACAAGCTTGACTGTAGGCACTGCTAGTGTAGTCCATGCCTCTCGGGTGGCTGAGTGGTACAGAACCCACCTGCCAATGCAGGAGACACAAGAGACGTAGGTTTGATCCCTGGGTCAGGAAGATCCCCTGGAGGAGGGCACAGCAACCCACTCCAGTGTTCTTGCCTGGAGAATCCCATGGACAGAGCAGCCTGGCGGGCTACAGTCCATGAGGTCACAAAGAGTCAGACACGACGGCAGCAACTAAATAAGAACATACATCCTTCTTGAAACGCAAGCAGCTGTAAAGCAGAACACAGTCAACTGCACCGACACCGAGAGTGAGACGGTTCTCAGATCCCTTTCACTGGGCGGACAGCAGGGCCTTGAGATTACCCTCTGAAAGGAAAAGCAGGGCACGGAGGGAGGAGGCAGGAGAGACGCAAACAGACCCAGGTGTCTCTCAACTCTGCTGGTAAGGCTGCCCTCCCACACTCCGAGGGCGATGGCTCTGGCGGGAGAAGCGGTCTGCCCCACCTGGGCCCCCACTCCAGGCCCCTTCCCACCCAGGGCATCACGCCCACTGGCCCTTGTCGGATCTCACACCCTGCCTGAAGTCCCCCATGTAGGCAACCCTCGCCTCTGGACATACCCAGGGCTCCAGAAACCCCAAGGGCCTAGTGGGGAAAGCAGGTCCAGCCCGAAGCCTTGGCACCTGGTGCCCAAGAACCCAGATGAGACCTTTACCATTTCAGTCCTTTAAACGAGGAACTAAGGCCCAAAGGACCCAGGGCCCATTTCAGGCTCACGTGTTAAGACCCACGTGAAAGAGGGGGAGGCCTCAGGCCCTTGAGGTTACTTTACAATAGCTGCCCACACCTCCTTTCTCCACAGAAACAGTCCCATTTTCCCAGAAAAAGAACTTTAGACAAAGCATTCTCAAATTTACCCTGGGCTCCAGGCTAGGGTGAGTACATTCTCACAAGAACTTATAAGCAGAAGAAGATTCATTTTGTTTCAATTATTTCATAGAACAGTTTCTTTCCAACATAATCAACACTTATAATCCTAAAAAAGCTAACAAACTCTATTTCCAGGCCTGCTTGAGTAGCAAGTTTAAAAACCTTTCAGTTCAGTCGCTCAGTCATGTCCGACTCTTTGCGACCCCATGAATCGCAGCACGCCAGGCCTCCCTGTTCCTGTTTACTGCCCCAAACATTTAATAGTGTGGCTTGCATATCCATCACAGACAAATCTAGGTTATGAGGTAAAAATAGCCCTTGTTTTTATTCATTCCAGTTCGTCCATTAAATCAGGTTCGCAGTCTAAGCCTGGGCTGCTGGTGCCGTGACAAACACTGGTCCAACCAACAGTTTGTGATGCAGCCAACCTATGGGTCTGTAACAGTGGTGAGATCCTGTCACGCCCAGTTCCAAGGAAGGAGACCGCGACTACATCCCAGGAACTCGATCACAGCTCATCTAATCCTGTTTGAAATGAACTATATCGACGACAGTTGAGAACCCTCTTTGCCACGGAAGGGGCTGAGGCTGTGCTGGCTGCTGTGAGGAGGTCGAACCTGCACACCAGTGTGGCCTGAGGCCCAGGAGCCTCAGGGCTGGGGCGCAATCAGGCTCACAGCCCCGTCAGCAAATGCCCAGCGCAAAAGGCCTACGTGGTCCCAGGTTAGAAACTGATGGGAATCGATTTTAAAACCTAGGTCTCCTTAAGCAAGATGGCAGTGCTGGTATTATGGAGCATCCCTCTCTCTGAGCCAGTGACCTAACCCTGCAGAAGGCCCCTCGCTGCTACCAACCCATCTGCTGGCTTTGCTTCTGTTTTTGAACAACAAGGTGAACAACTAGTCCAGGAAAGATATTTGACTAATTAAAGAATGATTAAACAATCAAGTCGACTCAAAATGCAAAGATCTTCCTCCTGCTGGGGTTATTCAAAATACCATACAGCTCAAAGGCACCTGTGATGGCAATCACAGAACACATGGCCTGGCAGAGCACCAATATTTCCAAGACGATCAGTGCTTTCAAGTAAAATGCATTCCCGTCCTTGGGGGCTCCGCAGGGTTTCAGGAAGACACACAAATGAGGAATGTGGCAGCTCTCACCAGCGGGGGCAGCCCTGAGCTAGGAGGAGGACTCGAGAAGGGGCAGTCCTCCTTCAGCTGTATCCACCTGAAGCTCCTTCTTTTCAATCAGCCTGTGCTCTGGTAACTTTAAATCCACGTACCCTTTGAGTTAAAGGTCAAGAAGGTCTACTAAGAAATAAAACAGTCCTAAATCCCATGGACGGAGGAGCCTGGTGGGCTGCAGTCCATGAGGTCGCCAAGAGTCGGACATAACTGAACGACTTCACTTTCACGTATTGGAGAAGGAAATGGCAACCCACTCCAGTGTTCTTGCATGGAGAATCCCAGGGATGGGGGAGCCTGTTGGGCTGCCGTCTATGGGCTCGCACAGAGTCGGACACGACTGAAGTGACTTAGCAGCAGCAGCAAAAGACAGTAAAAGGAGGTCGGAGAAGTCAGGGAAGGATGTTACATTGTCAGAGAGAATCCAGAAATGCGTGAGACAGTAACTGTCCATGAATTATCAGAGAAAAGGAAACGACTGGGAGTACAGTGGTCTCCAAAGAGAATGACAAGGATCTGGGCTTCAGCACAGAGTGCTGTTGTATTGGGGGACTTTCTGCAAAGAGCCTCAGAGTTGAGGAGTGGGGACAGGGCGCAGGGGGAGGAGCCAGGGAAGGTACCAGACGCTCCACATGGGCCAGGAGGAGTTTGGTCTGCACGGTGCACAGGGAGCTTCCACCTCCACTAACACGCCAGGCATCCTCCTGCGTCTCTGACACGGAGCTTCTCCATTCTAGAAAGCTGCTGCTGAATCACTGAATCCCACCAGAGGGGTGGGAAAGTGAAAGAGCACAAGGCAGGAGGTGGACTTCCAAGGCCACAGATTCAAGAAGCACTTCCCTAAATAGACTGTGTGTATATGCGTGTCTGAGCCCTAGGCCAACCAAATTAAGCACACAGAAGACTTCACCCATGCTGCCCTCGGGCACCATCACCATCTACAGCGATGCAGGACTGGGGCCAAGGGGCAAAAATGCTGGGAGTGACCTTGACTATATGCACAAGGAAGGACTGGATACGATTCAGGCCCAGCTTCACCAAGTCACCTGCAAACGGAGGGCAAAACTCAACTGCCCGCTCAGGGCCCTGTGGGGCTCCTGAGCACAAGGCCTTTGGGTCCCACATCTCTAGGATTATAAGAAACAGCCTTCACTCAATCTCCATGACCTTCCCTGAGTTCCAATGAGCAGATTCAAACAGTTATTAGGGCAGAGTGGGGATACAAGACCAGGGAGAAACAGGCCAAGAAGAGCTTTGGGGCAAGGTCTTGGTTCCTCATCAAAGAATATACACAACCATACCTTGGGAGCTGTTTTGTAAATACTGAATCCCTTCTAGGTGGAAAAAATTAACAATTAATGACAGTATGCGGCCCACAAGCACGTAGACCCACCAGCTGGACCTGAAGGCTGATGATGCTAACTCCTGCTTACCTCACCACCAACCCAATAGAAGAACGTCCACAAGCTGATCACACCCTCTTCAAACAATTACGATAAAACTTCTCACTATCGGCACCAAGTTGGGACACAGGGTTCTGGGGGCATTAGCCCGCTATGGCCCCCTTTGCCTGGCAAGGTAATAAAGCTATCCTTTTCTACTTCACCCAAAGCTCTGTCTTCGAGATTCTAATCAGCACCAGTGCACAGAGAAGCTGAACTTTCCGCATGACGCCTCCACCCCAGGTGGGCGTTGACCAGCTCGGTGTTTCCCCGAGGCCAACCAGCTCAGCCACCTCTCCTCCTCCAAACCAGAGTAATGACAATGTTTGGAAGAGTCTGGGGCATCTTGATATTTCCTGGCACACAGCCCCATTCTAACTGGACTCTGTCAAAGATTCCATTTTATAGGTCATTTGATTATCACTCAATTATGCAATGTGATCACTGTTTAACATGTATTTATGCAGAACACAGTCAAAAGCAATCAGTAAGAAATGTGAAAATATTTAACATTCCACTGCACACAATCACTAGTTTCCATGTGCTTTAGGGAAAAAAAAGTGTCAGCAGAAGACAGCTGGGTCAGTGACCACCTGACCAAAGCTCTATGAGTCCAGACCCCTCCCCCACTTCCCTCTTCCTCCTCCTGCCCACATCCTTCTCCTCTGACCTTTGCTGGCAGTCCCCTGCCTCTCAAAACCTCCTTCTTCTGCAACATTTCCCCTCAGAGGTGCCCTGAGGAGGACTCAGAGATGGCTCACACTCCAGCCTTTTGAACAGGGACAAGGTAGGAAGAGGGGTTATCAAGGCTGCAAAGATGCCAGGCCTCCTGCAGGAAGGCAGCTTCCCTGGACGGGCGCTGGGCCAGAGCTACAGTGCACAGACCTCTGCTGCCTGTACTTTTCAATCCCACCCCACCCCTCCCCATCGGCCAGGCGCCTTCCCCATTTGACACAGGAGAGTTGACTCAGGTTCTCGTCCAGCACTTTCTCTTCCCACATCCCAACTTGCCCCGCTCAAACACCAGACGCAGACAGCCCGAAGACATGGCTGCAGAGGCCATGACACAAGCCAGACTTACCCCTGCGTGAAACAGCACATGACTGTCGACAGCAGCCACGGCGACTTAGGCGTTGTCCCGCCACGGACAAGCCACAGAGGTGAGCGGTGTCACAGGCAAAGTGGGGCAGGCCTCAAAACAAGGTGGACACTAACACCTGTCCACATCTATCTCCACCTCCATCCCTGTTCCCTCCCTCCCTCGGTAGGCCGCTGTATGCTGATCGCCCTGTTAGAAGGATGGGTCAGGCATCCAGAGTCAAATCTTGGACCTCTGACAAGCTGACACTCTCCCTGCCACTGCCTCCGCACACCCCACCCCACTCTGGTCTCGGCGGCCCTGTTGATGACCCCAGCATCGTTAAGAGGGTCAAACACCACAAAACATAAACCAGAGTAAGACCAGGGAGCTTAGGCCCTTGCCCTGCTGTCCTTGGGTGGCCAGCTCCATGACCCCAGCCCACACCACAGAAAGACCCCTCCAGGTTCAGACTGGTGGCTTTCCAGCCATCATGAGCCATGGACCCCCGAGGCCCCCTCCCCAGGAAAAGAGCCCATGTATGTACATGTCCAGAGGAGCCCTCTCCTTTCTGTGCTTGACTCTTGGATTTATTTTAAAACAAACAAAAAAAATACAGTAAGAAACAATCACGATACCCACTCACATACCACATGCAAATAACTAGCTGTTTTATTAAAAAAAAAAAAAG
>SJYC01123631.1:0-141841 GCA_006408675.1 Madoqua kirkii | reverse complement strand
CCCCCCCCCCCCCCCCCGTAGGAAATCTACTTGGATATTCTGTATTCTATTTCAAAAAACGTTTAAATCCTGGTCACAACCACAGGCTGACTTCACCAACAACTGCCATCTGCAAACATTCTGGCCCCTCCCAGCCCATCCGCCCCTCGGCTCTTCCTTCCTCAGCCATTAGCACCAAAGCCATGGCATTAATCTGAGACGGCTCCCATACATCATGTTTACATCATGTTTACGTATTAGGATGGACCCTGAAAGCCCTGCAAAGTCAAGAAAATCCAGAAGAACCTCAACTCTCGAGCTCCAGGATAAACCTGGAACCCCGCAGGGAGGGTGGGGGTTCCACTCACCCAAACGTGCAGTGGGACTGTGCCTGCCCAACGGGATGACTACGCTGACCACATGCGGGGCGCCAGGGAGAGGACCTGCTGCCATTCAGAGGGCTCCCAAGGTCGCTGTCCCTGCAGGCCAGGTCCTCATTCCCCAAGCCCGTACTAATGGCACGGGTCCGCTTCTGCCTGACTGAGTGAGAAGTAGCAGAGAGTGCACACCTCACACACCTGAACGCGCTCCGGGACCTGCTCGGGGAAGTGAGTCAGCAGGGCCCGGGTCCCCACGCCCGCTGGGGCTGGTGTTATAAACACCGTCCTGGAGGAAGGTCTGGGTCTTGCTCAGAGAGACTGGAGAGGCTGCGGGCTCAGCCAGGTCCATACCCTGGGGCAGGGGGCCCAAGGAAGGCAAGGCTCCTTAGACACTTTGCACACCCCTCGGCTGACACCATGGGCTGATCTCCCAACTTTTCTCTGCTGCCCGCCTTTTCTGGGAACTTTCCTCTCTGGATTCTGGAAACAGCAGCCCCATTTCCAGTTGAGGAGTGGGAGGTGGCCTTGATTAGTCTAAGAGAGCAATTCTCATCCTCGATCTTGCAGGAAAATCACCTGGTGGGCTAGTTTATAAACAGACAGCAGGGCCCTCCCCGAGTTTCTGATTCGGCTGGCTGGTTGGGGTGTGAGACTGTATGTCAGAAAATCTTGGGTGATGTTGAGGCTGCTGGTCTGGAGGCCAGGCTCAGAGAAGCACGGCTAGGTCAGTCAGCCCGCAGCCTCATGTTCTGGTATCTGGAGAGGCCATGTGATCCTCACCACTCCCACTGGCCAGAGCAGGGCTGGGCAGACGCCGGGGCTGGGGACTGGCTGGCATGCCTCCTTCACACAGTCCCACTGGCCCTAAGAATCATCCCAACCACTGGGAGGCTGACCCTGGGATGTGGAGTCTAGGTCCTCAATGAAACTGCTGCTAGAGAGGGCTCTGGCTGAGACACTCAATGTCCTTACTGTTTACTAGGCAGCACCCCAACCAACACAGCCCATAATCCACAACCTCAGGGAGACTCCTGAACTGGGCGTCCACATCTCCTAGGAGGGCCTGCTCTCCAGAAGCACCGGCCTGCCCACACGCATTTCCTTCACACTCCCAGGATCTGCACACCAAGGTCATCCTTCTTGAAAGCTCTAATTAATGGGCTAGAGAATGCACCACTGAAATGCAAGCAACCCAGGACAAGGAAGGAAAGGAGGCCCACATTTGAGAGTAAGGGAGTTTTACCAGAGACTGCTGTAACAGCCGCTCAAGGGCACAGGTGAAGTGCAGAGCAGCGGACAGGGAAGAGAGAGGCTTTCGGGAGACCCCAGCATCCTGCCTGCAAGTGGAACAGGTCGGGCCATGCAGGGTCTCAGGGTCTGGACAATGACCAGGTGTCTGAGGGAAGGCTCTGAGAGGTTTCAGGAAGGGAGCTGGGGGGAGCGGATCTCTTGGCGCCTCCAGCAATCCCCTCCCTTCCTCCTGGAGGCCAGAGGACACCCATCTGTTTTCTTGACCCCGTTCCAGAAAATGGACACCTCGTCTTTATCTCCACAGCATGCCCACCCACGCCAGATGCTGCTTGCTTCTGACACCCTCACCAGGTGACCCCGGCTGAGCAGACTCCACACGGAAGGGCCTGTGTGTCTCAGCCGCCCCAGGTGAGGGACTGGGGGCAGACATGAGAGGCCAGCTAGGCTGGCTGGCAGGCATACGACAGGGCACAGCCAGGTCCAAAGAGAGAGGAGATGTGCACCCAGGAGCCCTGGGCTCCATTTCACGCCTGGGCTATGTCGAAAGGGATGGGTAAGAGATTAAACCCAACGAGAAGAGGCTGCTCTCATTTCCAGTTCCACGCGGTCTCCCGCACAGGCTCACTGTACAGCCCTGTCCTAAGCTTCGGTCCCTGGGTGCTCTGCCGGCGTGGGGCGCCGCTCCACGCACCCGGTGGGTCTTAACTCGTTCACCCCCGTGACAAGCCTCTGGGGTTGCCACTGCCTTCAGCCCAGTTGTACAGATGAGAAAACCAGGCACAGAAAGATGACGCTCCTTCCCCAAAGACACAGCCAACTGGAGGGTCCACAACAGTTTCAGGCATAAAACAGTCGGCTTTGAGAGATGTATATGCTCACCAAACAGGACTGAGTCAAAAAATCCCTCACTGACACATCAAAAACAGGAATTGCTGCTACTGGGGACTCCAGGTGGTTAATGCTCATCCCTACATTGATACACAAAGCGTTCATTTCAAAGTCTTGTGATGGAAGCTATGTAATTTCAAGGAAATGGTGCTAGATCTAGGAAGGCCTGGGTTCAAATCCCAGTTCAACCACCCTCAGGTGGGGCGTTATCCATACCTCACCTCACCCTCCCCTACGGCACCATCAACCTTCTCCCAGGACCTTGATGAGCAGCGCTCAGGAAATGTTAGTTTCCTTCTCCCTTAAGGATGAAAAAGGCATTGCCCTTAAAGGAGATGTCGAAGGTTACCATGAATAATGTCCAAACTTATAGTACATTCCACAGTAAGATAAACAACCTAACAAGGAAAATGGGCAAAGGATGTGAACAGGCAATCCACACAGGATATGAACAGGTAAATCCACAAAGAATGGGGAAAAAAAGTCGCTCAGTCATGTCTGACTCTTTGCAACCCCATGGACTGTAGCCCACCAGGCTCCTCTGTCCATGGAATTCTCCAGACAAGAATACTGGAGTGGATTGCCATTCCTTTCTTCAGGGGATCTTCCCAACCCTGCAATCGAACCCAGGTCTCCGGCACTGCAGGCAGATACTTTACCGTCTAAGCCACCAGGGAAGCCCACAAAGGATATGACCAAGTAACTCACAACTAAAACAAAAACTAGAAAGAAAAGGCTTTCAATACTTTTGGTAATTTGGGAAATGCAATTTAAAAAGTAACATTTCTTAATCTACTAGTTTGGCAAAAATTAACAATATTTGTACTCTTCAGTTCAGTGCTGGCCCAATTTAAAGGGGAAAAGGCAATTTCACACATAATCTGTGCTCTGATGAAAAGAGAGATAAAGCCTCTTGGAAATGGGATGGAGTGAGGAGAGCAATTTGGCAAAGCTACGCATTTAATATTATGCATTAACCCAGAAGCAAAAAGATCTTAATGACCCAGGTAAACACAATGGTGTTATCACTTACCTAGACCCAGACATCCTGGAATGTGAAGTCAAGTGGGCCTTAGGAAGCATCACTACAAACAAAGCTAGTGGAGGTGATGGAATTCCAGCTGAGCTATTTCAAATCCTAAAAGATGATGCTGTGAAAGTGCTGCACTCAATATGTCAGCAAATTTGGAAAACTAAGCGGTGGTCACAGGACTATAAAAGGTCAGTTTTCATTCCAATCCCAAAGAAAAGCAATGTCATAGAATGTTCAAACTACTGCACAGTTGCACTCATCTCACATGCTAGCAAAGAAATGCTCAAAATTCTCCAAGCAAGAGAATTCCAGAAATACATCTCCTTCTGCTTTATTGACTACGCCAAAGCCTTTGACTGTGTGGGTCACAACAAACTGCAGAAAATTCTTAAAGAGATGGGAATACCAGACCACCTAACCTGCCCCCTGAGAAACCTGTATGCAGGTCAAGAAGCAACAGGTAAAACTGGCCATGGAACAACAGACTGGTTCCAAGTTGGGAAAAGAGTACGACAAGGCTGTATATTGCCTCCAAGCTTATTTAACTTACCTACAGAGTACATCATGCAAAACGCTGGCTTGGATGAAGCACAAACTCGAATCAAGATTTCAGGGAGAAATATCAATAACCTCAGATACGCAGATGATACCACTCTAATGGCAGAAAGTGAACAGGCACTAAAGAGCCTCTTGATGAAGGTGAAAGAGAGTGAAAAAGCTGGCTTAAAACTCAACACTCAAAAAACGACAATCATGGTATCCAGTCTCATCACTTCATGACAACTAGATGGGGAAACAATGGAAACAGTACAGACTATTTTCTTGGGCTCCAAAATCACTGCAGATGGTGACTGCAGCCATGAAATTAAAAGACTCTTGCTCCCTGGAAGAAAAGTTATGACCAACCTAGACTGTGTATTAAAAAGCAGAGACATTACCAACAAATATCCATATAGTCAGAGTCATGGTTTCTCCAGTAGTCACGTATGGATGTGAGAGCTGAACCATAAAAAAGCTGAGCGCTGAAGAACTGGTGGTTTTGAACTGTAGTGTTGGACAAGACTCCCGAGAGTCCCTTGGACTGCAAGGAGATCCAACCAGTCCATCCTAAAGGAAATCAGTCCTGAATATTCATTGGAAGGACTGATGCTGGAGTTCCAATACTCTGGCCACGTGATGGAGAAAACTGACTTCTTAGAAAAGACTGTGATGCTGGAAAAGATTGAAAGCAGGAGAAGGGGACAACAGAGGATGAGATGGTTGGATGGCATCACCGACTCAATGGACATGAGTTGGAGCAAGCTCTAGGAGTTGGTGATGGACAGGGAAGCCTGGCATGCTGCAGTCCATGGGGTCACAAAGAGTTGGACACAACTGAGCGACTAAACTGAACCCAGAAAATCTACTTCTGGAAGTCTAGAAGACTGAAACATCTGTATTGACAATGATGTGGTTCACAGATTCCACACTATTTTTAGAGCAGAAAACTGGAAACAACCTAAATGGCGATCAAAAAGGACAATTAGGTAAATTACGGTACACTCACACTCTGGAATACAGACCAAACTTTTCATGTCAGTACATACAGGTCTCCAGGACACAGCATCAAAGCAAATCAGAGAAAACTTTGTAAAATGTGTCTCCATTTATATTTACAGTGAGAACATCTGTCCACTGATGAGGCCTAGAAGCAGCAAGGAGCATACCTAACACCCAGATCTGGGTTTTTACATTCCATTCGCCACGAAAAGAAACTTGAAGTCTTAGGGAAAAAATGGCTGAACTCAGGACTAGAAAGCACAAGCTGAATCCTGGCAGTTTGGGGCCAGAAAATAAAGAAGTTCCCAAAGAATAAGGAGGACATGTCAAAAGGACCTAGAAGCCACCTGGAAGGGGCTCCTGCAGGCCAAGTCTGGGACAATTTAAGCAGAAAAATAAACAAACAGGGGACTTGTCTGGTGGTCCAGTGGTTAAGAATAAGCCTTCCAATGCAGGGGACACAGGTTCAATCCCTGGTCAGGGAATTGAGATCCCACATGCCGGGGGCAACTAAGCCTGCTTGCCACAACTACTGAGCCCACACACCACAACTAGAGGAGCACCTACACGCGAGGCAGCTAGAAGCGAGGAAGCTAGAAAAGGCCCACCAGCTGCAATGAAGAGCCAGCACAGCCAGAATTGTTTATAAAACGAATAATGAGAGTAACTCTGTTGCATAAAGCAGGTATTCCTGAGTGCAGAGATGTAAATCAGAGTAAATGAGGGAGAAAGTAAAGATCTTCCTTTTAGTACAATTCCAACTAATAAGCATAGAAAGAAACAATGAATTAGAAAGTCACCATCTGTCAACTATCATAACGATCTGGATAAGAATCATCAATGGATTCTAAAAGAGCATATTTACATAGTCGCAAGCAATCTTACTATGATACACATGTTAACAACAAAGGGAAAATAGTAACCTTCAGTGAGGAAAGCATGCAGACACCCTCTTAATCAGGTGACAGAAGTCAGGACTAGTGAATGGGACTCATCAACAGCATCTGCCGCCCACCACCTAAGATGCCTGCAATATCACCCCCGTGCCGCATCAGCCAAAAGTGCATAAAGTGAATCTAAGCAGGAGGAAATCACATGCAAACCCAAACTGAGGGACATTATCCAAAACACAGGTAACCGTCTTCAAAACTGTCAAAGTCAGGAAATACAAAGAAAGACTCAGGAACTGTTCTGGATTAAAGGAGACTAAAAAGGCAGTACAGTTTAACACAACATATAATCTTGGATTTCCTTTTGCTCTAAAGTGGCTACTGCCAAGATCTTGAAAAAGATCTGTAGATGATTAGTGTTGCGTAGACATTTAATTTCCTGATTTTTAACCATCATACTGTTGTTCTGTAAGAAAATGTCCTTATTTTTACGAAACACACAATAAAGTAAAAATGTATCAAGTCTGCAACTTAACATTAAACGTTTCAGAAAAGAGTGTGTGCATCGTGCTAAGTCACTTCAGTTGTGTCCAACTCTTTGAGACCCCATGGACTATAGCCCGCCAAGCTCCTCCATCCATGGGATTCTCCAGGCAAGAATACTGGAGTGGGTTTCCATGCCCTCCTTCAGGGGATCTTCCTGACCCAGGGACTGAACCCGTGTCTCTTGCATTACAGGCAGATTCTTTACCACTAGCGCCACCTGGGAAATCCTGAGACAGGAGTGATCCCACACAAACATGAGAGAGGATAAAGCAAATGTCAACATCTGAAGAATCTGGGTAAAGGGTATTTGGGAACTCTGGGTTATTCTCACAAGTTTTCAGCGAATCTGAAGTAATACATTAAAAGATTTTAAGAAACCAACGTGTGCATATGCAGAGAAACACAGGTAAATTCCTGGAGATTAAGTTCACGGTGGTATTTTTCTTAAAAGTACAGAGAGACAAAATGAAGCTGGCCTGCCCCAGTGTTAATACTGGTCTCCCCAGAAAATGCTCTCCTTACAAAGCTGCTGCTCCAGGACATTGGAAAAAGCTGTGTCGAAGGATGTCTCAAGACTAGGACTAGCTCCTTAATCAAGTTCCACGGAAGCAGCAAAGATGTAATCAAGCCTTCTTCTCTGCAAACATGTGCTACGTTCCTCTGTGAAAGCCAAAGACTCCTGATGCTGTGTGTGAGCAGCTGACGTCGCCACAGGGCCCTTCCTGGAATACATAATCTCTAAAGGAGTTTTCCGTAAGAGACCAGGATGAAACAGTCTTGGCCCCATGTCTCCACCTCTACTTTCACTGAATTCTTGACATGTTATGCTATGGGTTGGGGGTGGGAGGGTCAGTCTGCCCCTCAGGCTTTTCAGTTCCATTCCTCGGGTGCATCTGTAGATTTGCTGGCTGAGAAAATGCTCCCAGGCAGGCAGCTGCCTAAAGGGATCTGAAGGGCCAGTAGTTCTGTCAGATACAACCTGTCTCTCGAGTGCTTTACAACTTACAACCACCTCTCATGGACATTGTTTGATTTCATCCGTTCCCTAAACGATTTTTTTTAAATTACTAATGGCTTAAAGTCTAACAGCAATACAACAAAATATCCAGTTTCCAAAAACGATAGTACATAATATCTACTCTTGGCTTTGAGTCTAGAAGGGAGGCAGTACCTGCACCTGAGCAAACTTAACACACTGAGATGGCCTAAGCCTAATGAAAAAGCTACATAAAGTAGCTAATAGAATAAATACAAATGATTTTACCACTGGGCTCAGTGGAAATACAGCCTTCCTTTCTATGAATTTTTCCAGCATTTATTTCTTGTAGCCCTGTCTTCAGGGCAAACTCTCCCTATAACTGTAACTTTGGCTTGCTTATAAGACACCACAGAGAGGCCTTGCGGACTCCATTCACAGGCGATGCCACCCCTGGGACAGCACCTCGCTCCTGATACCAAACCTCCACACAACTACACTGACCTTCCCACACGGGCACCATCATTTCAATTTTATCCCAAGAAACCAGTGAATTGACTCTTCCAGAAATAAGCATTTCCACAAAAAAACCCTCCCAAACAAAAGTCCTAGCCTAAATCCAAAGGCAAAAATTCCTGATAAAGCCTGTTTTTAAAGAAAAATTAGGCTTCATTCTAGGATAACTATAGCTAGCCTATGTGCACTTACCAATGCCAACAGCATCTCGATTCCAAAACAAACTCAGCACAGTCGGTTTTGTTCTCACCTTCCAGAGATGAGGAAATTGAAAGACAGAGTTAGCAACTGGCAGATGCAGGACTGGCACACAAGACAGCTCGTTCCATCGCCAGCCCTACTGCCCACAGCCCATACCATCCACCGTGCAGAGATGAATCAGGCAGAATCTCACTGCAACATTCCAACTGCCACCCCTCCCCCTGCTCCCTCGGCTTAGATGCCCAAATGGGCAGGTGGCAAACCCAATTCCATTCTTAAGCAGTCTCCCAACACAAAACCTATTAACTGGCAAAGCAAGAAGACAAGATGGGCTTTACAACTGCCTATACTTTTTTCTTACCCAGAGGATTATTTTCATGCCTGTCATTACGGATGAACTCGGGCAGGAGGAATACATGATTATGTAATGTCAGAGGGCAGGCGACAATGCGAGAGAGAGCGGAGCCCATCAGACCCCACCACAGCTCCCTTAGCCCACAAAGACGTAAATTACCGTTGACGTTTTGAGTGTTTCAATTTCCTATGGCCTACACATTCAGGACTGGCTTTTCAAGAGTCGGTCACAGAAACCCTGCAGGTCTTTCGGGCCTCAATTCATTGACTAGCAAAGCCATAAAGAAAGAAAATATCGAAAGCAAAGATGTCAGAAATGTTGTCGGGGGCTGTGCACCGGCAGAAAAGGTCAGAGTTTGGAAGGATGGGACCAGATTTCCTACGTCGAGGGGCATGTTTATTTTAATCCGGTTCTGTTTACACCCGAAACACCGCGAGGCCTCGGCGTCTGGAGTCACTAAGATTCAGTCCTGAAGACGCACCAAGCAGGCGCCGCGACCTGCCTGGCCTCGGGGGCGCCGCATCCCCGCATACCGGCTCCCCACCGCCCACTCCAGCGCCGCGCTCCCGCAGCCCCAGGCGGCCCGAGGCGTCATCCGGCTGGGGGTCGCTGGGGTCGGATTGTTCTTCAAAGACGCCACCGCCCGGGAACCGCTAGGCTGTACGATTTCCATGACAACCGCGGGCGCCGTTAGCGTCCGGCGCGCCCGGCGTCGAGGTGTGCGCCGCGCCCCAACTCCGCCCGGGGAGCATCCCGGTCACCAGGTGGCTCGCGGCCGCCGCGATGCTCCCGGCCCGGCCACCTACCTGGCGCCTCCGGGCCCGCGGCGCCCGCGCCCTGCCTCCCCGCCGTCCTCGGTGCCGCCGGGGCGCGCGCCCGAGCCCCGCAGCAGCAGCGCCGCCTCTGGGTCGCGAAGTCGTGGGCTGCAGTCTGGCTCCAGGTGTCGATCCCCCGTCCCGGCCCGCGGCGCCCACCCCAGCCGCGAACCCGCAGCCCACGCTGCAGCTCCTAGCCCGCCTCCGCCGCCGCCGCCGCCGCCGCCGCCGCCGCTCCGGAGGCCCCGCCGGCCCCGCCCCCTCGCCACGCATGCGCGCTCCCCGGCTCCCGGCAGGCCCGCCCTCACCCGGCGGGTCCTCCTCCGCGCCGTCTCGTGTGGGTTCCTTTAAAACTCGCTGTCCGCTGTGACGAAATCGCCTGCAAGGAGTTCTTGAACTTCTGCACTTTAATTGGACGATGGCGTTTTCGCCCTCAAGTTTACTGAGGCTTGGAGGCCCTGGCGCATTCCCGTGGAAGAAGGCCCCGGAGAGAGCCGCGACCCCGGGAGCCGCGCTTTCCCTTTGGGAAGCGCGCTCCCCGGGGTCCTTGGGCCACGTCTAGGAAACTGAACATTCAGCCTAGAAATAAGCAAAAATTAAAATCATACTCTGATGATACAGGTAAGCAAAAAGAAAACAGGAGCTGCTAACACTCTTCCAGACTGTCCTGGCGTATTGTTCAAATATACATTTATAGACTCTTACGAAATATCAGCTCCTTACACCTCTCTCCCAAAGTTCTATTTTTCCGTAGGAGGGAAATACAGAAAAGTCTGAAGTTTTAAAAGGAAAATTTCTCTTTAATAGGACTTTAAGACTTAATATTCCTATTGAGGAAGGGAAATAATGAATTGAATATGAACATTTATCTTCACCTTTATCAGAAAAAAAATTCTTTAATGAAAACTAATTCAATAAACCAGAACACTTAGTCGGAGCTCACATCTCTCAGGTATAAAAACAATAATGTACAATATACTTTAAAAAGAGCAGATATTAACCTGTTAGAAATGAAAATTAAACAAAACTCCTCTAACATTTAGATCTGAGCTTCCCTATGTCACCAGAAGCCAAATAAGTACAATAGTCTGGAATTAGAATAAGTAAATGTAAAACTATTTTTGAAGTTTATCTTATGACATTTTTCTCTTCCAAAAAGAAATTTACTCACAAAAAGCTTTCTATTATTTCTCCAGATAAATGGAAAGAAATATCAACAGAACTTTAACCCTAGTATAAAATTAAAGTCAAAAAAGAAATCAAACAAACTTGTGGAAATGCAAAAATACTTTTATACGTCATCTTCTAAAATTAGGATGACCATTATAAACCTGGTATAGCTAGGACATTCTCAGTTTACACCTTTCATTCTAAAAAGTGTTCTCAAAAGTGTTCAGACAGTACATTTTGTGGCCTTGTTAACTTTAATCAGGGCTTCCCTGTCAAAGGATCCGCCTGCAATGCGGGATTCCTGGATTCCATCCCTGGGTTGGGAAGATCCCCTGGAGGAGGGCATGGTAACCCACTCCAGTATTCTTGCCTGGAGAATCTCCATGGACACAGTCCCATGGGGTCACAAAGAGTGGACAGGACTGAGCGACTAAGCAAAGCAAAGCAAAACTTTAATCAAGCCAAAAGAATGTTTAAATCACTGACTTGAAAGCAACAACAACAAAAAATTAAAAAGTAACAAATTTAAATTCACAAACATCTAAAAATAGTCCCGCTTCCAGTAACATTAGTCACTTGATTGCTGTGTAATTCACTTTTTAATCTTATAAAGATTAATTACATTTCACTATGGCAAAGAATGGGACCACAGTTTCAGTGTAGAGTGAACATTATCAACAGAAAAGGGAGCCAAGTTTGTTGGTAAATATGGTACTATGCATTCCCTAAGCATCACAACATAATAGAAGAAGGTATCCTAGAAGTGTGTCTGTGGGAAGATATCACCATCTTTTAGAAACTTTCAGCATGTGGTTCTCTAACAACAGCTATGGTTTTTCCAGTAGTCATGTATGGATATGAGCTGAGTGCCAAAGAATTGATGCTTTCAAACTGTCGTGCTGGAACAAGACTCTTGAGAATCCCTTGAACAGTAAGGAGATCAAACCAGTCAATCCTAAAGGAAATCAGTCCTGAATATTCATTGGAAGGACTGATGCTGAAGCTGAAGTTCAATAGTTTGGCCGCCTGATATCAGTGAAGAGCTGACTCATTGGAAAAGGCCTTGATATGCTGGCAAAGACTGAAGGCAGGAGGAGAAAGGATCGTCGACAGAGGATGAGATGGTTGTATGGCCGCATCAACTCAATGGACATGAGTCTGAACAAACTCTGAGAGATGGTGAAGGACAGGAAAGCCTGATGGGCTGCATTTCATGGGGTTGCAAAGAGTCGGATATAACTGAGTCACTAAACAACAGCAACAGCATTAACATCTTCTCCAAACTTGCTAGAAACACAAGCTCCACACCAGAACAGAACCAGAAACTCTGAAAATGGGCCAAGAAATCTATATTTTAACACACTGACCAGGGATTCTGATAAACATGTGGACTTAGATCATCTATAGTGCTATTTGGGTTCATGTAGAACCAACCTACATGAGAATTTCTCTGGGGGCCTTTAAGCATGATGAGAGGGCTTCCCTGTTGGCTCAGATGGTAAAGAATCCGCCTGCAATGCAGCAGACCCGGTTTGACCCCTGAATTTGATTCCTGAGTTTAGAAGTTCCCTGGAGAAGCGAATGGCAACCCGCTCCAGGATTGTTCCTGGAGAATTCCATGGACAGAGAAGCCTGATGAGCTACAATCCATGGGGTCACAAAGAGCCAGAACTGACTGAGTGACTAACACTTTCACTTTCAAGCAAGAAATATTTGTGTTTTTATGTGTTTTCACTGGAGGATGTATGTAAACTTGAAACCCAACAGCCCTGCTTCGTGGTAGCTGTGAAAGCCAGCAGCCTCCCAGCCACCAGAGGGGCAAAAAAGGATTTGGAGCACTTCATAAAGCCCTGTCCCCAGGGAGTCCTCACTATTCAACTGACCTCACAGCTTACCGGGAGAGCTCCATTCTCAGGGCTTGTCTTTTTTTTTTTTAATTGGAGGATAATTGCTTTACTATATTGTGTTGGTTTCTGCATACGTTGACATGAATAGGTATTCATGTGTCTCCTCGCCCTTGAACCTCCCTCCCGCTTCCCACCCCATCCCACCCCTCTAGGTGTCATGGAGCACTGGGGTGAGCTCCCTGTGCCACACAGCAGACTCCCACTGTCTGTTTTACGCACGGTAATATATCTCTGTTACTACTACTCTCTCAATTTGTCCCACTCTCCCCTCCCCCACTGCGTGCACAAGTCTGTGTGTCTGCGTCTCCATTGCTGCCCTGCAAATAGGTTCATCAGTACCCTCTTTCTAGATTCCACATACAAGCGTTCATATGTGGTATTTGTTTTTCCCTTTCTGACTTGCTTCTCTCTGTATAATGTCTTTAATTGACCTGACTCAGGTTTTATTTGGTGCAAATGGCCCTATCCACAAAGCATTTGCTGAAAGGAATCAGTAGTAATTATTTAACAGTGCAACCGCCTAAGGTGGTGATACCAGGTGGAGCTAGCAAGAGGCTGACCAATTAACCTCAAAGGAAAGAATGAGGAAGACTTACATGGGGGAACTTTGGAGAGATCTGAGATACTGCTCAATTATGTATGAAAGATTCTCCAGTATAGGCTGTTTGACAGGCCATTAAAAAGTCTCAGTAAATTAAAAAGGATTGATACCATACAAAGTATGTTCTCTGACACCCATAATATTAAAATAGAAATCAACGACAAATGAAAATTACAAGTAAGTGGAAATTAAAAAACACAGCACTTAATAACCAAAGGTTCAAAAAGAACTCAAAAGGGAAGTGAGAAAACATTTTCAGAAAAATTTCAGTGGAAACTCAATATATCAAAACTTTTGCAATGCAGCTAAAGCAGTGCTTAGAGGAAAATTTATGGCTGGAAAGCTATATTTTTTTAAAAGACTTAAAATTAATAATCTAACCTTTCTCCTTAAGCTAGAAAAAATTTTAAAAACAACAAAAAAAGATGGAAATTAAAATTATTAGAATTGAAATTAATGAAATGCAGAATAGAAAAAAGAGAAAAGATCAAAAAATTAAAAGTTGGTTCTTTGAAAATATTAACAATTTTGACCTTTAGCTAGCTTGGCCATGAAACAAATTAAAGAGAAGATTCAAACTGCTAGAATTAGGAGTAAGAGAGGAGACATCACTGCTGCTGCTGCTAAGTTGCTTCAGTCGTGTCCAACTCTGTGCGACCCCATAGACAGCAGCCCACCAGGCTCCCCTGTCCCTGGGATTCTCCAGGCAAGAACACTGGAGTGGGTTGCCATTTCCTTCTCCAATGTATGAGAGTGAAAAGTGAAAGTGAAGTTGCTCAGTCGTGTCCGACCCTCAGCTACCCCATGGACTGCAGCCTACCAGGCTCCTCCATCCATGGGATTTTCCAGGCAAGAGTACTGGAGTGAGGTGCCATTGCCTTCTCCGGGAGACATCATTACTGACCATTTATATCAATAATAAGGGTTATAAAGGAAAACTGAGCAATTTTAACAAGCTACAAAACTTAGATGAAATGAAGAGATCCTTGGACAGAAACAAATAAACTGAAAAGAAGTAGAAAATCTGTATAGGACTTTAATAAGAAAAAAACTTAATTAGTAACTTCATAGCATTCCATTAAAAAAATCCTCAGGCCCAGATAACTTGACTAATGAATTTTAACAAGCATTTAGAAAATTCTTTACAAACTCTCACAGAAACTAGAAGAGGAGGAAACACTTTCAAACTCTTTATATGAGGCCTGTATTACTCAGATACCATAACCAGACACAGACACTAGAGTAAAGGAAAACTCCAAATCTATATTCCTTATTATATTAAAAAAACAATCCTCACCCCCTCTCCAAAGAAAATACCAGCTTACTGAACCTAGTAACATATGGAAAAGGTTATATGCCATGACCAAATGGGATTTATCCCAGGAATGTAAGTTTAACATCTGAAAATCAATTAAGGAAATATATTAATAAATGACCAAAAAAAAAGCCACATGGTTTGACAAAATTCAACAAACTAGGAATTAAAGAGAACTTCCTCAATTTGACAAAGAATATTTTTGAAAACCCACAGCAAAGATTACACTTGATGAAAGATTGAATATTTTACCTCTAAGACAATGAAGACAAAGATATTTCCTCTTTCCACTTTCATTCAATATCGTTTTGGAGGGTTTATCTAGGGCAAGCAGACAAGGAGAAAAGAAAAGACATCCATACTGAAGAGGAAAGGGTGAAACTATTTGCAGAGTTGACTCAGATGGTAAAGAATCTATCTACAATGCAAGAGAGCCAGGTTCAATCCCTGGGTCAGGAAGATTCCCTGGAGAAGGATATGGCTAGCCACTCCAGCATTCTTGCCTGGAGAATTCCATGGACAGAGGAGCCTGGCAGGTTGCAGTCCATGGGGTCACAAAAAGTTGGAAAGAACTGAGCCACTGACACTTCCACTTCTTCACATCTATAGAAAAGCCTAAGGAATCCTTTTCTTTTTTAATTAGAGTAAACCTGTTCAGCAAGGATGGAGAATATAACATCAATATTTTTTATAAACTAGCAACAAGCAATCCAAACATGAAATTAATAAAACTCTCTTTGCAATAGCACCAAAATAAAATAGTCAGAAATACATTTGACAAAGTTCAAGATTTTGTATGCTGAAAATCCAAAACATTGTTCAAAGAAATTAAAGAAAATACAAGTAAATGGAAAGATATGCCATGTTGATGATCAGAAGACTTCACATTTATAAGATGGCAATATTCCCCCAAATTGATCTTCAGTTCAACATAATCCCTATCAAAATCCCAGCTAGCTTCTTTGCAGAAATTGACAAGCTGATCTAAAAATGTATATGAAAATAGAGAAAAAACCCAGATAGTCAAAACAATCATGAAAAAGGAAATAAAGTTGAGGACTTAACCTGACTAATTCCAAAGCTTACTATAAAGCTACATCATCAAGATAACATAAGGATAGGCATGAAGATCAATAGGATAGACTTGGGAGTCCAAAAATAAAGACTTATATTTAAGTTGTTGATTTTATTGATGCCAAAACAGTTCATCTGAGGGAAGAATAGCCTGTTAAACAGATTATCTTAGGACAACTGGATATGTATAGCTAAAAAAAGAAAAAATGACACTGGATTCTTACTTCATACGGTATGCAAAAATTAACTTGGAAGTCAATCATAAACTTATAAGTAAAAGCTAATATTATAAAGCTATCGGAATAAAACATAGAAATAAACCCTCTTCGGGCTTGGAATGGGAATGATTCCTCAGATGTGACACGAAAAGTACAAGCAACAGCAATCAAAAATAGATAGCTTGGGCATTACCAAAATCAACATCTTTTGTGACTCAAAGAGTGTCATCAGGAATGTGAAGACAACACACAGAATAGGAGAAAACATCTCGAAATCATATGTATTTAAGGAACTTTTAACCTTTATGTATTGTGGAATACATAAAGGAGATTTACAACCCAGCAATAAAGAGAACCCAACAGAAAATGGGCAAAGGATCTAAACAGACATTTCTCCAGAAAAGATGTATGAATGACCAGTAAGTACGTGAAAAGATGCTCAACCTCATTAGTCACCAGAGAAATGCAAATCAAAACCACAATGAGGCACCACTTCATAGCCCCTAAGATGATCAAGTCACAGAGTAACAAGTGCTGGCAAAAATGTGGTAAATTGGAAAACTTATACATTGCTGGTAGTTGAGACTTTTTTTTTTTTTTTTGGTGAACCACGTAGCTTGCAGGATCTTAGTTTCTAGATTGAATCCCCAGCCCACAGCAATAAAAGTGCTTAATCCTAACTTCTGGACCACTAGTGAATTCCCAAAATGTAGAGTTAGCGTATGACTCATCAGTTCCACTCCTAGATATGTAATTAAGAGAGCTGAGAATACATCCATGAAAAAACTTTTACAGGATTGTTTATGGCAGCATTAGTGATAACAGTCAAAAAGTAGAAACAACCCAAAGAACATCGATTGAATGAATAGATAAATAAAATGTAGAATATGATTTACAATGAAGTATTGATACATGCAATACATGGATAAACCTTTATAACAGGCTAAATGAAAGAAGCTTGTCACAAAAAGGCCACACACTGTATGATTCCATTTCTGTAGTATGTCCAGAATAGGCAGACCCATAGAAACAAAGGTAAACACGTAGTTCCCAGGGACTGGGAGGAAGGGACGATGGGGAGTGGCTGTTCAGAGGAGTCTTTTAAGAGTGATTAAAATATTCTGTATTTAGATAGTGGTGATGGCTGCACACTTCTATGCACAGAGTAAAACCCATTGAATTGTACACTCCAAAAAGGTAGTTTTATGGTATATGAATTTATACGTCAAAAAACCCTGTTAGTTAAACAAGCAAGTAGCATATTATTGTGTTAATAGTATATAAAATCATCCTGAAATTCAATAATTTGCTAGAAGGACCCACAGGACCCATAAGTTATTTTGCTCAAGGTTACAGTTTATGGCAGTGAAAGATGTATCAGTTAAGCCTGTAAGGAACCAGATTAATTTTTATTTAACTTTTTAATAATTTCTGTCTCTTGGACTTCCCCGGTGGTGCAGTGGATAAGAATCCACCTGCCAATGTAGGGGACATGGGTTGGATCCTTGATCCAGGGAGATCTCACATGCCCCAGAGCAACTAAACCTGTATGCCACAACTATCTGAGGCCGGGGGACAACTCCTGAGCCCTCAGACCCTCGGGCCCATGTCAGCAACAGGAGAGGCCCCACAGTGAGAAGCCTCCGCACCGCAACCTGAAGCCCTCTGTCTAGAGCGCATGCTCCGTAACGAGAGAAATCACCGCCATGAGAAGGCTTCACGCTGTAACGAGGAGTATCCCCTGCTCTCCAGAACTAGAGAGAGCGCCTGCAAAGCAGCGAAGACCCAGCACGGTCAAATAAATGAGAAAATTTAAAAACTTCTGTCTCTTTATTGATACTGTTTATTTCATGAAACATTGTCATAATCTTTTTTTCACTTCTTTATGTTTATAATGACTTTGATGTCTTCTTCCGCTAAGTACAAGCTAGGCTCTCTCCCAGGCAGTTTCTACTGCCTGCTTTTTCCTTTGCTTCTGTTTTCCTGTGTGTGGGTCACACTTTCCTTTTTCTTTGCATACAGGAACTGAGAGGAGCAGCTGCATAAGAGGCAGGACATTCCAGTGTCTGGTTACTTCTTTCGAAACCTGAGGGTGGGAGAACTTTCGGTTTCATTTTGTCTTCCATTTTCAGGATTCTGTGACTGGGGTGGAGTTTGATCATACTTCTCCTTTTTGGTGTTGGCTCCCTCCTCTGATGGCTTGTCTCCTGGATGAGCCTGGAGTTGTCTCACCCTGGAGACCCTCAAGGCAGGCCTCTGCTCTAGAAGCACCTTCTCTTCCTAAGTGTGGGCTTCCTCCTGTGGCATTGCATGTCAAATATTTTTACTTCAGGGCACCCATTTCTCCTGGATGCTGGGGTGAATAAAAGAAAGCCTCTTGGAAGTAGAGGTGAATGCCTTAAGGATTCTGGCCTCCCCAGAACCCATCAGGAAAGTGTATCTGGCACATCAGTTGAGCATCTTTGCCCTAGGCCAAGATGAAGTATTAGCTGTAGGAAAAAGGGACAAAGAGTCTTCTCAGTCTGATTTTGGTATAGGCCTCAAGCAAGAAGTCCGGAATGTATCTGCTAAGCCTGTTTTGCTGTTGTTCAGTTGCTAAGTCATGTCCAACTCTTTGAGAACCCACACACTCAGCACTCCAGGCTTCCCTGTCCTTCACCATCTCCTTCAGTTCACTCAAATTCATGTCCACTGAGTCAGTGATGCCATTCAACCATCTCAACCTCTGTTGCCCCCTTCTCCTGCCCTCAATCTTCCCCAGCGTCAGGGCCTTTTCCAGTGAGTTGGCTCTTCGCATTAAGTGGCCAAAGTGTTGAAGTTTCAGCTTTGGCATCAGTCCTCTCCTATAAAGTTCAAATATCATTACCTCTGGGAAGTCTTTCTCCTTCCAGTTTCCTCAAGAATGAGTCAATCAGTTCATCTTTCGTCTGTACTCCCAAAACAAGTACACAGAAATGTGCTACAGCACTTCTTTACATTATCGTCACACACGGATCTGTTTCCCCTATTAGTCAACAGGGTCACAGAGGGCAGGGCCTCGTCTCACTCAACTCTATGCAAGGCCTCTCTCAGCGGGGCCCAACACCTGCTGCGTGGTATGTGTTCAACAATTT
Source organism: Madoqua kirkii (assembly GCA_006408675.1). Classification (NCBI taxonomy): domain Eukaryota; kingdom Metazoa; phylum Chordata; class Mammalia; order Artiodactyla; family Bovidae; genus Madoqua; species Madoqua kirkii. Next base: position 123,074 of record SJYC01123631.1, on the reverse strand, counting down.
TCATTCTAGAAATTCTTTAACTTGGCTCCATGTTAGGGTCATCTGGAGAGTTTGAAAAAATTGTAGCTGTCTAGCCTCTACCCCCAAACCAATTAAATCAGAATTGCCAAGGATAGGGCCCAAGCATCAGGGTTTTTAAAGGCCTGCTTGGGTGGTTTTAATGTGTAGTCAGGGTTGCACACCACCAGTTTAATTGATTGGTTCACCTTATCACACTTGCTCTTGCCATTGAGTCCTGCCATAAAACCAGCTTCTCCTGAGATGTGATTCAATTTAGCAGATATTTTTGAGCACCCATTCTGTGCCAGCTATCGTGGAGACCGACTCTTGCTACACAAAGTGTGTTTTATGGACCAGCAGCTCTAGCATCATCAGGGAACTTGTTAGCAATGCAAAATCTCAGGCTCCACCCCAGATCTACTGACTCAGGATCTGCATTCAACAATATTCTCAGGGTGGTTCACATGCATATTGAGTTCTGAGGAACAGCGCTGTCAGAATGTCAAAATGCTTGCTCACTGTGAGTTTTATTTCATTTCTATTCACTCTCCAGAGAAGGCAATGGCACCCCACTCCAGCACTCTTGCCTGGAAAGTCCCATGGGCAGAGGAGCCTGGTAGGCTGCAGTCCATGGGTTCGCTAAGAGTCAAACACAGCTGAGCGACTTCACTTTCACTTTTCACTTTCATGCATTGGAGAAGGAAATGGCAACCCATTCCAGTGTTCTTGCCTGGAGAATCCCAGGGATGGGGGAGCCTGGTGGGAAGCTGTATATGGGGTGGCACAGAATCAGACATGACTGAAGTGACTTAGCAGCAGCAGCAGCAGCATTCACTCTGCTTTTATTTCCTATAAAGGAGTATTGTAGGGCTTCCCAGGTGGCTCAGTGGCAAAGAATCCACCTGCAATGCAGGAGACATGGGTTCGACCCCTGGATCAGGAAGATGCCCTGGAGGAGGAAATGGCAACCCATTCCAGTAGTTTTCCTTGAGAATCCCATGGACAGAGAAGCCTGGCAGGCTACGGTCCATAGGGTTACTGCTGCTGTTGCTGCTAAGATACTTCAGTCGTGTCCGACTCTGTGTGACCCCATAGACGGCAGCCCACCAGGCTCCCCCGTCCCTGGGATTCTCCAGGCAAGAACACTGGAGTGTGTTGCCATTTCCTCCTCCAATGCATGAAAGTGAAAAGTGAAAGTGAAGTCACTCAGTCGTGTCCTACTGTTCGCGACCCCATGGATTGCAGCCCACCAGGCTCCTCCATCCATGGGATTTTCCAGGCAAGAGTACTGGAGTGGGGTGCCATTGCCTTCTCTGCCATAGGGGTACAGTTGGACACAATGGAAGCAACTTAGCATGCATGCATGCGTGCAAAGGAGTATCACAGTCTATTCTGTTCTCCAGCTAAAATGGGACATCTCATCCAAACAGGCTGGGACTAGGCAGGGGAGAGATGAGCTGGTGGATTCCTGAATGTGGAGGGAAGAGGGAAGGTGAGGCTGGCCCTTGGAGAGAGAGAGATGGAAGCATTCCTTGGCACACTGAAGATCAGTGTATCAGAGGCCTTGGGGATGGGCTGTTGGAAGGGATGACTCCTATCTGATGTTGCCAGTTCAGTGGGAATTATCTGGGTGTGCTGGAGGCCTGGAGAAGATCTGGTTGCCAGGGAGTGTGCTGGCCTTGGTGCCTTTCTTGATAGGATAAATAAAGCAGCCTTGCTCATTGTGTGCTTGGGGATCAAGGTATAGTGGGGCTCACAGACACAGAAAACAAACATATGGTTATCAAAAGGGAAAGCAGGGGAAAGAGAAACTGGGAATTTCGGACTAACAGATACACACTTGTACATAAAATAGATTAACAACAAGAACCTATTGTGTAGCAGAGGGAACTGTATTTAATATCTAGTAATAACTTATAATGGAAAAGAGTCTGAAAAAGAATATATATGCATGCATACATAGCTGAATCACTTTGCTGTGTACCTGAAACTAATACAATGCTGTAAATCAACTACAGTGTGTGATAAAAGGTATGGTGGGCTAGACTTCCCTGGCGGTCCAGGTGGCTAAGATTCGAGCTGCCAGTGCAGGGGCCACGGGTCCCGTCCCTGGTTTGGGAAGATTCCACATGTGGTGGGGCAGCTAAACCAGGGCCCCACAACTACTGAAACCCTCTCGCCCTGAAGCCTGTGCTCTGCGATAAGAGGAGCCACTGCAGTGAGAAGCCATGACGAGAGTCGCCCCTGCCCGCTGCAACTAGAGAAAGCCTGTGGGCAGCAAGCAAGGCCCAGCACAGCCCCAAAAGGAATGCTATGTTAAAAAAACTATAGTGGGGCATTTTTGAGGGTGGCAAGTTAGGAGTCACAGGTTATTCACAATATAACATTTTTCCCCCATGAAACCCACAAACAATTGAAACCTATTTTTTGTGGTACTATCAGACTGCTGACTACAATCTGTAGCAAAAGATGGAATTTTATGTCCCAATCAAACACATGACATGTGATTGTAACAAACACGGTTTCCATGGAGCCATACTCCTGAGTATGGTGCCAATGCAGTCTATTGTTTTTATTATATTCCCCTAAAATTTGTTATTAGATTGGTTTCATGACCCGATCATGGATTGCAGTCCACAATTTGAAAAAATAAATAAATGCTTTTCACAGAATCATAGTAAATTTGCAGGGAAAGCATTAGACAGTCTCTGAACTGGTCAAGCTGACCCAATTCCTAGGGTGCAGTTTAGCGTAAGTGGTTGAAACATGGGCTTCCGGAAGCCTGCCTGGTTTCCTAGCTGTGTGCTCTAAACAAGTGATTTCATCTTGCTCAGCCTTGGTTCCCCATCTACAATGGGAATAGTGACAGCCACTTCCCCCTCCCTAAATCTCTTCTGAAACTGAGTTCACTCTTAGCCATCCCAAAGATGGCAAGATAACAGCCGTGTCTCTGGGCCCACAGCTGCCTCTGTTGCCACCAGCAGAATGGCACTGCAGGAATCTGGGTATGAAGACAGCACCCTCAGGAGCATCGCGGGCCAGCAAGTAGGTTTGGAAATGAGTTTTATAGCAATAGAACCCTGACTTGCTGGCACAGGAAATACAGTGCTTCCTTCCTGATTCAAAGGCAGACATTATAAAATATTACACATAAACCCAAATGTCATTGGCTTCACACAGTGAAGGCCTATCACTTGTATCACAGTCTTGTGGGCTTGGAGGCACAGGCTATGCATCATGAGGCCTGCAGGTCATGGGGAGGAGGAGGAGGAAAGCGTGGGGTAGCAGACACGCTACTTCCGCTCACACTTCTCTGGCCACAACTGGTTCCCTCGTCAGCCTGACTGCAAGAGAGGCAGAGTGAGGCCTTGTGTCTGTCAGGGCACCCTCACCAAGACATCACCATAGAGACGAGGAAGGAGAGACGGTGACCATCATCCAAAGCCACCCACCCAGAGGGTCAAACACCTAGGAGTGTATGTATCATCAGTCATCGCATCTTAAATTCCACAAATGGTTCCAACCGCATTCTTGCTTTGGCATCTTGATTACTGCAGTGTGCTAAAAAGGCCAAGCCACACCTTGCTGCCAGCCCTGAAGGCTGACGTTTGCACAGAAAAGAGCTGTTCCCTCCCACTCTTGCACTGCAAGCAGATTCTTCTACCACTGAGCCACCAGGGAAGCCCTGTCCCTCCCACTCTGCCCTGCTCTGTCTCTGAGGCGTGGGTGGATCTCCTGGGTACAGGTTTGCACACAGCTCAGCCTAACCTTTCCCTGGAAAACCACTCCAAGTACTGACAGCCATGCCCTCTGGATCCCTCACTTCCCTGATTATTAATCTGAACTCTACAATCACACACACACGACTTCTCCTCTAATGCATCTAGGAAAGCTACAGGCTGCACTTACACCACAGAAGAGCCCAACGTTGCCACGCCTGTGAACACTCATGTCTGTTAACAGCATGCACCTCACATACCCGCCTGAATTAAATGGAAGAACGAAATAATTCTGTCAAAGCCGACGCTTCATCTGCGTCTAGTGTTAACCACTGTTGCCATCAGCCGTGATTGGCTTGCTTCAGTAGCTTTACCAGTCCCATGGGGGAAATACCACCCAGATGATTTATAATGTGTCATTTGTAACTGTCTTCTCTTAGGCAATTTCATTGGTGATATACCTATTAATGTATTGACCAAAGTTTAATCCTAATATTTGAAAGTATATCTGAAATTTCAAAAATTTCCAAAGACCATCTTGAAATTCCCATTTTAAGATCCTTGCCTCAGTGAAACAGAACTCAGATTGTTTTGAAGGAATTGTCAAAAGTATTTTGGTGTTTTTGTAACCTGCTCTTTCAAGACAGATGCTCTTCAGTATCTGAAGCATCATTCCCAGGTTGGGGAGCCAAACACATGGTTATATTCAAGATAACTGACATTAGAGTCTTCTGGATTGCAATTGCCACAGTATAGCAATTGCTAGATACAAAGCCTGGTTTCTGTATAACTGCTTTGTCTTGGAGACAGGCAACTTTTGAAGTATAATGCCATGGACGTGTTTTTTTTCTCCAAAAATTTTGCTTTGTTGTGCTTCTGTGAAATCCATTCATCATGAAACTCTTGCATATAGAAAAATATAGTCCGTCATTTTAATTCTAATGGTTTCTTTCGTGTTTACCTACTTATGTAGTCTCTGTGTTCCTGATGTTGTTTAGCAAACACAGCCGTAGAGCAGAGTGTTAAAACAGAAGACTTGGAGGATTAAAGAATATTACCTGTGCAGGGGCCTCTCTGGCCAAGATACGCATTGAAATATGAAAGCTGCTTACTTGGCCTGAGGATCTGCCTCCTTCATGTTTCCTGTGTTTTTTTCATAAATAATAACAAAAGTAATACATGCTTGTGGGCTGGGAAAAAATTGGATGGTACAGACAAGCAAATAACAAAAGGGTCTTTCCAGTTCTACCAGCAGACAGTGGCGTTAGGGATTTACGCACGGATCTTTCCACCTTTGGCCGTCATAGCTGCTGCCTCTCCTGGAGTGAAAGGCAGAATGAACTAGCACAAGAGAACCTGCCAAGGTCACCAGTGTCCTTCTTGTCACCAAATTCAATGCACACTTCACAGTTCTTCAGAGTGTGATGTGACATCATCAATCACACCCTCCTCCTTGAATTTCCCTCTCTGACTTTTACCATATCCTGACTACTTACTTGCTTGTCTCAGGTCCCTGAAAGTTTCACAGGCAAGCCTTCTTTCTCCTTCAAAAATGGTTATGCCTTCCAGGCTTTAAAATACCGCTAACTACTTGACCTCTTAACTGTTACTTGATTCTGTCTCTACTTCTCCACTGTTCAGCTTGCCTTCCCTTTCTCCAACCTAGACCCCTCCCTCAGCCTGGACAACTCCCCTTCTGGACCTCCAAATCCAACTCCCACATAACAGGGGTTTATTTAGAAGGCAGCTCAACCCTCCAGTGTCTCTTTATTGCCACAGGTGAAGTCCAAAACTCCTTAGCATATGAATCTTCAGGCGATAACATTGGCAGAGGGGGATGACTTCCTATATCACAAGGAGCATCACCAGCTTTAACGGGTGGGAGAAGGGAGATGTCCAAGAAATAAGGTGAGGAATCCCTTGCCTGTCTATCCTACTTCATCTCAAGCCACTCCAAACTTTTATGCTCTAGCGTTATAAGAAGTAGAATGAATGAATAAGTGATGCTGGTGGCCTGAAATAAGGGCGAACTAGAGTTTTCACCCTTATTAGTAGCTCCAGCATCTCTATCCACAGAGGAGGGGAGGGTCCAGAGGCCAAGCTCCAGGGAAATGCAGGCAGCAGCCTCTCGTCACTTAGTTGAATAGCTGCTTCAGGTTACTGCACTGAGCTACAAACTGGTCCAGGAAACACCCTGGAGGGAGGCGCCCAGATCCTGGTGTGGAATGGTGCTGGCTTCTTATCCAGGGTGGAGGAGATAGTAAAGGGGGCAGAGGGGCACAGATCGATGACTTTCCCCTCCACATTTGTTGGCAGTTTGTTGCTACATGCTTCTGAGCTCAAAGAATAAACTGAAAAATCTGGTGACTCACCTAGGGAACTGAACGTATACATGTGAACTCCCAGCTCCTAAAAGCAGAACCACCCCATTCACTGAAGACTGTGTAAGCTGCTTCTGGGTACATTGAAAAACTCATTCCTGTACAAATTTCTCTAAGGGGAAGAAAACGAGTCATTCACTACAGGCATCTTCTTTTTCACTGCCCCTCATACAAATAAAACCTAGAAAGAGTTGCCAGAAAGAAAAGTTTGGAAAGTTATCTAGAGTTAGGATTAGGTTTCTTTTGCTAGAGAATCAATGTTACAAATGGAGATAAAGTTTCCAGGGAGCCTATAGATTTCTATTTCACTGATATTAAAACAGTGTTTCTATTAGAAATGAAACCAGAATTCCATCAGGATGACAAGAATCTTTCTCTCCTCTGGTGCAGTCAGGATCTGTCCTCTCTGCCCTCTACCATCACCCGTTGTCTGCCTTGGGAAGACGTGCAACCCCGGCCTTGCACCGCTGGAGGTGACTGGAGTGTTGCAGGTGAGGGCAGTTAGAGAATGTGGCACTAACTGTGGTCAAGGAGGGTCGGGGCGGGGAAGGGAGGCCAAGCAAGAGATGTGGGCTCCCTCAGCAGCCTCCCCTCCTTTCTTCTCATGCACCCTAAACCCTTTAGATTTGCCTTTTTGCCCCAAACAAGTGGGCCTTGATCTAAAGGTGAGCAAATTTTCTAAACAGGGAGCTTTTCAATGAAAATGGTATTACTTGTGTGTTTGACCTGAATTACTGTATAGCTTGTAGAGGACAAAAGCGAATTTGTACAAGGACTGAACTCTGTGTGATACAACATAAATCTAACTTAAATTATAGTGAGCAAATACAACTTTCCACCAAAAAAGAATTTTTAAAAATTTCAGTAGTTCTTGGCCAGGCACCTCCCCCTACTCCCCCCACAGGATGGGGACTGGGAGGTGTCTGGAAAGGATATTGGCCTGTCAAGGTGACTTCAGGTGCCCAGAGCACTTAGTGTGCTGGTGGGGGAAAGGGCCAGATGTCCTTGGTGTTATGCTCTGAACACAAGAAGGAGCTGTCCTGCCCCAGATGACATTGATAACTTAGAGTCAACCATTTACAGTTCCTGTTTCCATCCATGATGACCATGTTTTCAATGTTTTCTGGAAACATAAGGTCCATTTTAATTGTCATGGCAATAGTAATCAAAGGATCTGGGCCACTTACAAAACAAGAGAGCCACAGTCTCCCTTTTTCCTACCGGCAGGATCAGAGATGGGCAGAAGTGGAGGGGCCTTGGAGACTGGCTTGACCCCGTCCCCTGGCTCTGCCCCAGTGTGTGCTAAGCTGTTTCAGTCATGTCCGACTATGTGCCCACCAGGCTCCTCTGTCCATGGGATTCTCCAGGGAGGAATACTGGAGTGGGTTGCCATGCCCTCCTCCAGGAGATCTTCCCGACCCAGAAATCAAACTTGCCTCTTCTGTGGCGGATTCTTTACTGCTAAACCACCGGGGAAGCCCAGTGCAGAGAGCTGCGATAGCTGTGATGTCACCCTTTTGGCAGAAGCATTACCTAATTACTGCGGCCCCGGGGCCCTGAGCACAGTAGCCTTTCTCAACAAAACATCCAGAAACATGGTGGAGCTATAGCATTTGCTCATTCAGTATCTGCAAAAACAACTGAGTTTGGGGCTAAAGAGGAGAGAGGGGAGGAGGGGAGCACTCCGAATGGTGTGGAAAATTCTGCCTGTCCTTCTGCTCCTAAAGTGGGCAGGGATCCCAAGAGTGTCTCAGAGTGTGAGCAGCCTGGCCGATGTGCCAGGACAAGGCAAACACTTTTTTCAGTTAATAGATTTTTTGTTTCTCAGTCTCAACAATTATAACAAACATAAGGCCAATATTGAAAACTATATGCCTGACCAAAGAGATGAAAGACTTACATGCTGAGAACAATAAAACATCGATTAAGGAAACTGAGGATGACTAAAAGAAATGGAAAGATACACCATGCTCTTGGACTGGAAGAATTAATGCCCTTACAATGACCATCTTACCCAAAGCAATCTATGGATTTAATGCAAGAAGAAAATGGCAAACCACTCCAGTATTCTTGCCTAGAAAATTCCGTGGACAAAGGAGCCTGGCAGGCTACAGTCCATGGGGTCGCAAAGAGTCAGACACAACAGAGTGCGCACACATGCACACACTATTAAATTACCCATGACACTTTTCACAGATCTGGAACAAATAATCATAAAATGTATATGGAACCACAAAAAGTCCAGAACTGCCAAAGCATTCCTGAGAAAAAAGAAGAAAGCAGGAGGCATAGCCCTCCCGGACTGCAGACAATACTGCAGACCACAGTAACCAAAGCAGCATGGCAGTAGCACAAAAGCAGACACAGGGGTTAACGGGACAGAATAGAAAGCCCAGAGACAACTCACACATCTACAGTCAATTAATCTTCAACAAAAGGGGCAAGAGTATGCAATGGAGAAGAGACAGTCTCTTCAGCAAGCGGTGTTGGGAAAACTAGATAACTGCTTGTAAATCAGTGAAGTTAGAAAACACTCCCCCAAACCACATACAGAAATAAGCTCAAAATGGCTTAAAGACTTAAATATGACACCATAACACTCTTATAGAAAAGAACATGGGCAAAATATTCTCTGACATAAATCGTAGCAATGTTCTCTTAGCTTGGTCTCCTAAGGCAAAAGAAATATAAGCAAAAATGAACAAATGGAACCTAATAAAACATAAGCTTTTGCACAGCATAGGAAACCATTAACAAAACAAAAAGACAACCTATAGACTGGGAGAAAATATTTGCAAATGATGTGGCCAGCAAGGACTTAATTTCCAAAATATACAAACAGCTCAAACAATTCAATAATGACAACAAAACCCCACAAGCTCCCTGAAACGTGCAGAAAGCTTAAATAGACATGTCTCTAAAAAATACATACAGATGGTCAACAGACACATGAAAAGATGCTCAATATCACTATCTATTTATTAGAGAAAGGAAAATCAAAACTACAATGAAGTAACACCGCTCACTGGTCGGAATGGCACAAATACTAAATGCAGGAGAGGATGTAGAGAAAAGGGAACCTTTCTACACTGTTCACCCCACTCCAGTACTCTTGCCTGGAAAATCCCATGGACGGAGGAGCCTGGTGGGTTGCAGGCCATGGGGTCGCTAAGAGCTGGACACGACTGAGCGGCTTCACTTTCACTTTTCACTTTCATGCATTAGAGAAGGAAATGGCAACCCACTCCAGTGTTCTTGCCTGGAGAATCCCAGGGACGGGGGAACCTGGGGGGCTGCCGTCTATGGGGTTGCACAGAGTTGGACAGGACTGAAGTGACTTAGCAGCAGCAGCAACAGCCTACACTGTTGGTGGGAATGTAAAATGTATAGCTGCTATGTAGAACATCCTGAATGTTCCTTAGAAAACTAAGAATTATCATATCATTCAGCAATCCTACTCCTAGGCGTATGTCTAATTCTAAAAGGTACATGCACCCCAGTGTTCTTAACGGCACTATTTACAACAGCCAAGACGTGGAAGCAGTGTAAGTGTCCACTGACAGGCGAATGGAGAGAGAAGATGCGGCATATGTGCACACGGCAGAATGCTGCTCGGCCAAAGCAAAAGAACGGAGCAACGCCATTTGCAGCAACAGTGGAGGGCTGTTGCGACCACCCTAGAGATGATCATACTGAGTGAGGTAAGTCAGACAAAGACAAGGATCATATGGTATCACTTACACGAGGAATCTAAAATAGAACACAAATGAGCTTAGTTACAAAACAGAAACAGACTCACAGACACAGAAATCAAATACGGGCTCACCAAAGCGGAAGGGTGGGGTGGGGGAAAATAAATGAGAAGCTTGGGATTAGCAGATACACACTTATGATATATAAAATAAAAAAATAGTAAGGTCCTACTGTGTAGCACAGGGAACTACATTCAGTATCTTACAACAACCTAGATGGAAAAGAATTGAAAAGAACATATTTATATCTATCTACATATTTGAATCACTTTGCTGTACACCAGAACCACAACATTGCAACCAACTATACTTCAGTAAAAAAATTTTTAATTTTTTACAGTTATTTATTCTGGATCGCATTGCATCTTTGTTGCTGCCTAAGGGCTGTTGCGAGAGCAGTGGGGTGCTCTCTTGCTGTGGTGCGTGGGCTTCTCAGTGTGGTGGTTTCTCTTGTTGGGAGCGTGGGCTCCAGGGGTGTGGGCTCAGTAGTTGTGGCCCATGGGCTTAGTTGCTCCGTGGCATGTGGGATCTTCCTGGACCAGAGGTTGAACCCATGTCCCCTGTTTTGGCCAGGAAATTTTCAACCACTGAGGAGTCAACCACAGAGTCCTAGCGAATTTTTTTTTTAATAAAAATTATATGAAGTTATCAGAGAAAATTTGAATTGTTAATGAGCTGGGAACTCAAAATCACTCAGATAAATTAATTTTGAAACAGATACACATATTGCTTTCATGGAAATAAAATGCCTTATCAGTTTTCATGCTGGTGTGTCCTTTCTCTCTTTTCTATAAAAATGATCACTACCTTTGTCAGTTTTCTTGTGGCATTGTAAACCTTACAGAGAAGCTTTCTACTGACAAGTGACATAGGCTAAGATTTTGTATATAAATATATACAAAAGAACTCAGAAATGAATCAGGCAAACTACTGCCGCAAGTATTCTGCAACACTCTTGTTGGAATCAAAAATGACTTGATTAAGAGCTCACATCTCTGTTACTTGGAAGGGAAAGACACGCAGCTGCCAATATCCAGGGAAGACTCTTTAGCTCTCCCTGCTGGGGAACTGTCAAACTATACTCACTATATTAGAACAAGACCCTCTACTGCCATCTGCAGGAAATCCATCATAATAAACACAAAAGTCTGTGATTCAGACAAGGCAAGATGCCTCTTTAGAGGGGACACTTTGGGGCAGTGGGGCTTCCCTGAGAGCTTAGGTGGTAAAGAATCCGCCTGCAATGCAAGAGACCCCGGTTCGATTCCTGGGTCTGGAAGATTCGTTGGAGAAGGGATCGGCTACCCACTCCAGCACTCTTGGGCCTCCCTGGTGGCTCAGATGGTAGAGAATCCGCCTGCAGTGCGGGAGACCTGGGTTTGACCCCTGGGTTGGGAAGATCCCCTGGAGAAGGCAACAGCTACCCATTCCAGTATTCTGGCCTGGAGAATACTGGACTGTATAGTCCATAGGGTCACAAAGAGTGAACATGACTCACAACTAGAGCAACCATGTGTGGCAGAGCCCTGAACATAATCACTTAAAGTAAGCCAACTGTTTCCTCCGATTCTCAGCCAGAGTAAGCTGAGATACTGGCATCCCGGACCTAACACAATCCTAGCCTGCATGCAGAGCGCAGTTTGAGAGATTAAAAAAAAAGTATGGTCCATAGGTATGTACGCCAAACAGAAATGAGTGCGTACGTCCACCCCAAGAACATTTATAGCAATGTTACTCATTGTGGACAAGAAGGGAAACAGCCCCAATCCCCACGAATACAAGAATGGATCAGTACATCATGCTGTGTTCACTCAATGAAACAGTAGACAGCAAGGAGAATATGCGCTGCAGCTACACATACACTGTGGATGAGTCTTGGTAACTTTGTGTTGAACAAGGGAAGTCAGCTACAAAAAGCAAATATGATGTGGTTCCATTTATATGAAGTCAGAACAGACAAAGCTAATCTCCAGTGACAGAAGTCAAATGGGTATCTTTCAGGGAGTTCCACTGGCTGGGGAGGGGCACAAGGGGGCTGCCAGGACGCTGCAGCTGTTTTCTGCAGTGAGTTCATGTCCACATGCAACTATGCATCAAACTCTACATTTAAGATACTTCCCACATGTGTCTTATCCACAACAAAACATTTGTCTGGAACTTTCAGATCTCAACCTCATTTAACTCCTTGTAAAATGAATTCTTTCTAAATGGATAAAAGATTCGATATAAGAAATGAAGCCACAAAAATCCTAGAGGTGTACATCGGTGGATATGTTTATATTCTGAATGAAAAGACTTAACTGTGACATAAAGGCCAAAACAGATAAGACATCGTTAACTTCAACAACATAAAAATATAGAAATTTTTGTGAACATAAACTAATAAAGGGAAAATTGTATCACATGTTGACAAAGGAACACCAATTTGTTTTCCTAATACCGTCTCAGAAATGAATATGAAAGAGATGAAAAGCAGATATATAGGAAGAATTATAAACCAGGGTTTTAAAAGAATCATAAATAACCAATTATTATATAAATGCTCCAATTATGTTTATAGTTAAATGAGGTAATTTCCCAACTATTAGTCTGATAAAGAACAAAAATAATGGTAATACACAGCTACTCTTATACACTGCAAAAAGATATAAACTTTTGGGAGAGCAACTTAATGTGCATCGAAAGTCTTTTTGAGAATTCCTACACTTTGACTCACTGATTCTACCTCCAGGAATTTACCCTAAGATTAATCCCTTAACCATTCAGCACATATTTATAGAACACCTATTATTATGCTTGGTCCTTTGCTGGGTATATACTGGTAAGGAAAAAAAAAAAGACCAGATATCTATCAGAATGGAATTTAGTGTAGGAGGTAATGAGGTGAAACCTCAATAGAAAAAGGAACAAACAGAATAAAAAATCATTCACCAAATAAGAAATGAATAGTGGAAACATGGGTGATTAAAGACTGACCTTGCTCACCTCTGAAAAGGCTGGGAAAATGTGCTCTTTCAGGCAGGAGGTGGGCGCATGCCCTGAGAGAGCTGTTCTGAGGCCACCCACACAGAATTTATGAAAATGCTAAATGTGTGAGCCTCTTGAACAAGAATGACATATTTTCTTGGTTTCTGATAACAAGTCATGTGACTTAGTGTTTTCTATTTTTTTGGGGTGCTTAAAGCCCTATTTGATGTTCTACCTTTAACCATTTAAATCTTAGGACACAAAATGCACAACCTAATCTAAACACGTGGGACATCTGAGAAACCCAAATGGAGGGAAATTCTGCAAAATAATTGGCTTCTTCAAAAAAGAGCAAAAGACCAAGGAAGATTAAAGAGCCAAATGTTCCAGATGAAAGGATGCCTTAGAGATGTGACGCTAAACACAGTTTGTGAGTCTGGATTAGATTCTGGACCAGGAAAAAGTAGAGCTTCTTGGGACTCAGTGAAATGTGAGATTAGATAAAATCTTTAAATCAGTGCTAAACTTTCCGCTTTTGATAACTGCACTATGGTTATGTAAGAAAATATTCTTTTCCTTGTTCTTAGTGAGGATGAAGGTGAGAACCACTGAGCTACAGACTCATCAAATGACTGGGTCAAGGAAAAATTTTAAATCCAGGTAAATGTCTTTCTTCTATGCTACGATTATCTTAGTAAGTTATTAAGAGATTGTGAGGCTCTCCTTAGTTCCGGTTTTTGTTGGGCTGCATTTAACTTCATTTTTTGTTAGCAGGCATGCTATCCTGCTAAGAAAAAACTCCATAAATCCAAAACTGACCACAAAATATATACTAAAAAATGTTTATTCTCTGATGGCAGGTAATTTATATTAGTGAATACGATGCCAACACTTTGTGCTTTTTTCTCTGTCTCAATTGCTTTGACACCAGGTGTGACATTTAAATTTTCAGAGTCTTAGTTCCCAAATTTGCAGGATGGGGATTCTAATTCTTGCCTCCAAGTGTTGAACAGAAAAAAATGCAGAGCATCAGATATTGTACCAGACACCAAGCAGGTTCCTTCCACATCTCAGGGAGTATTACTGCACATGTCTCTAAGTCTCTTCCTATTAGCTTAGCTGATTAGAGCCTGGGTCTGTGAAATACCAGCTTGATGCCTGCCCAAGGCGAATTGGTACTTTCTGGTCCTAAGCCAGCTCCCATTCCTGGATTCTGGGGCACTCATCAGCAAAGCCATTGGATCATAGAAAAAGCAAGAGAATTTCAGAAAAATATCTACTTCTGCTTCATTGACTATGCTAAAGCCTTTGACTCTGTGGATCACAACAAACTGGAAAATTCTTTAAGGAGATGGGAATATCAGACCACCTTACTGAGAAATCTGTATGCAGGTCAGGAAGCAACAGTTAGAATCAGACATGGAACAGCAGACTGATTCCAAAGTGGGAAAGGAGTGCATCAAGGCTGTATATTGTCACCTTGCTTATTTAACTTATATGCAGAGTACATCATGAGAAACGCCCGGCTGGATGAAGCACAAGCTGGAATCGAGATTCTGGGAGATAAACCAATAAACTCAGATATGCAGATGACATCTCCCTAACGGCAGAAAGCGAAGAGGCACTGAAGAGCCTCTTGATGAAGGTGAAAGAGGAGAGTGAAAGTTGGCTTAACACTCAACGTTCAAAGAACTAGGATTACAGCACCTGTTTCCATCACTTAATGGCAAACAGATGGGGAAACAATGGAAGACTATTTTCTTGGGCTCCAAAATCGCTGCAAATGGTGACTGAAACCATGAAATTAAAAAGATGCTTGCTCCTTGGAAGAAAAGCTATGACAAATTTAGACACCATATTAAAAAGCAGAGATGTTACTTTGCCGACAAACGTCTGTCTAGTCAAAGCTACGTTTTTTCCAGTAGTCATGTTTGGATGTGAGAGTTGGACTATAAAGAAAGCTGAGCATGGAAGAATTGATGCTTTTGAACTGTGGTGTTGGAGAAGAGTCTTAAGAGTCCCTTGGACTGCAAGGAGATCCAACCAGTCCATCCTAAGGGAGATCAGCTCTGAATAATCATTGGAAGGACTGATGCTGAAGCTGAAACTCCAATACTTTCACCACCTGGTGCAAGGAGTTGACTCTTTGGAAAAGGCCCTGATGCTGGGAAAGATTGAAGGGAGGAGGAAAAGGGGACGACAGAGGATGAGATGGTTGGATGGCATCACTGACTCAATGTACATGATTTTGAGCAAACTCCAGGAAATAGGGAAGGGCAGGAAAGCCTGGCGTGCTGCAGTCCATGGGTTTGCAAAGAGTTGGACACGACCAAGTGACTGAACAACAACATCAGCAATGCAAGATCCTCTTACTGAGCCATCAGGGCCCGAGCCATCCTGTGTCTCGCTTCCCATCACCATTCACAAAAAGCCACTGAGAGCCATGACATGGGCTCCATATATTATAAAAGGTTAGTATAAAACTTTTATTAGATATTTTTATTATCTTTAAGATTTTTCTTATGCATACCATTTTTAAAGTCACTATTGAATTACAGTATTGCTTCTGTTTCATATTTTGGTTTATTGACCAAGTGGCATGTGAGATCTTAGCTCCTTGACCAAAGATTGAACCCACACCCCCTCATTGGAAGGAGAAGGCTCAGCCACTGGACCACCAGGGAAGTCTCTGTTGTTTTCAAAAACCATCAGTCTATGATAGAAACAACTCGGAATGCTGGTGGCCTCTGACAGCAGAATGGAGGTCGCCTGAGAAGGAGAGTGTGGAACTTTCTGGAGTGCTGGTGATGCTCTACATCTGTTACAGGGTGTGCAATGATCAGAGCTCAGAGGACATGCACTTACTGTGTACTTCACAGTTCACACGTGTGTTTTGTCTCAGTAGGGAAAAAAAAAACCTGTAAGCACAACACTCTAATGATACACGTTGAAGTATTTGGGAGGAATAATGGCAGCCACAATTTACTTTGAAATGTATTTTAAAATTAGGCACATTAGGATTTCTTTGGAAGGAATGATGCTAAAGCTGAAACTCCAGTACTTTGGGTACCTCGTGAGAAGAGTTGACTCATTGGAAAAGACTCTGATGCTGGAAGGGATTGGGGGCAGGAGGAGAAGGGGACGACCAGGGATGAGATGGCTGTAAGGCATCACGGACTCAATGGATGTGAGTCTGGGTGAACTCCGGGAGAGGGTGATGAACAGGGAGGCCTGGCGTGCTGCGATTCATGGGTCGCAAAGAGTCGGACATGACTGAGCAACTGAATTGAACTGAACTGAATGGATGAATAGAAGAATGGATAGATGGATAGTAATAAAATAAGTACACTAAAATATAAATGGTAGAATCTAGGTGGTGGGTATATTGTTGTTTAACCACATAATTATTTCTATTTTGCTACATGTTTGAAAATTTTCAATATAGAATGTTGGGGATGTGGGGAGGAATCAATACCCAGGACCCAGGACCTCAAAATGGACTGATAGTTAAAGTACTGATTATTTTTAACATTGAGGCCATAATTCTCATTGGGCTGGATGAAGAAAACATAATTTTAACCGTGAATAATCAGTTATCTTTCTTCTGTCTTGGGCACTGGCTGGTCTAGTGAACTGTAAGAACTTGGACAAACCCAGGTCAAAGATGAAGGTCCGATGTCCAAGTGTAGGCTCAGGACTCAGCCACCACGTTCTTCATCTTCACTCTCACCCCAGTCCTCATGCTCAAGCTCCACGTCACGCTCACTGTCGGGTTCAGCTTTCCTCTCACCCTCAGGCAGACCCCGACTCCTGCGTCCACTCCTACTCCACACCGCAGTCTCACCTTTCCTCTCACCCAGACTCACCAACTTCTATTTATTCACCCTGACACCCTCAGTCTCACTCTCAAGGTTATAATTGCCACCACCCGCACTTCAAACGTCTCCTGACTCTTTCATTTCCACCATCATGTCGACAAAAGTAGACACATGTAGATCCAAGATCCATGTCCAACATCTCTGTTAAGATCCGAGGTGCGGACGCATCATCCACGACCAAGGTCAGGTCCCGGCGCATACCTGAGGTCCAGATCCATGATACAGTCCCAAGGCATAGTTTACGACTGAGATTGCAGGGTGCAATCCAGTTTTAAATTAAAGAGAGGCTCCCCACCCTCCCTCATGTGATAACTGTGGGCTACAAGGGTGTTCTTAGATTCTGGTATTTCAGTTGTTTTCCTTTTTTTTTAATTAAATAATGCTGCAGTAGACATTTGTGTATGTCTCTGGGTACACACATGTGGGAGATTTCCTGTAATACGGAGCCAGAAGTAGGGTTGCCACATCACAGGGATGAGTTAACTTTACTAGGCAAAATCACTCTCTGTGCTTCAGAGAAGCATTTTTCTTCTCCAATTTATTCCTCATGGTTTTCATTTTGCATTTCCTTCCTTGGGGTATATTCTGGGGCCCCAGACCCAGAAAAGGAAGCTGCCTTGGCTTCCATTTAACAGAACTCTGGCAGAGGGGTTCTAGACAGACCAGAGTTTGCTTTACAAAGTTACAATAGGTCTCTGGCCCTGCCTAATTTAGGGCGTTGGTAGCAGCAGATATTTGAGGGCTAGGTCTTCAGGAGATGGACCAGACTTCCCTCATATTGAACCAGTTGAGTTACCAATAATTTCAGATGCTCTTTATACTGGTTACTGCCAGGATATCCTGTGCCCAGCTCAGTGTGGTTCCTTGAGGTCTAGCAGCTTTGAGACTTTCCAAGTTTGCGGTATCGGAACCTTTACCAGGCTGGGTTCCTCAGACCCAAAGCTCCAGCCTGCTCATCCAAGGTTTGGCCAGCTCCCCCCTCCCCAGGGTTCTGCCAGGGAGCCTGCAATCAGTCTGTATGTCAAGGGGTGCTCACCAGCATTTTCTTCCTTTCTTGTCTGAGAGACTTTTTCCTGAGACCAACAGATACACACACAAACACATACACACAAACACACCTCTGTGAGTTTAGATTCCCATAGAAGGCACAAAGAGAAGTTATCTCACGGCATGGACCCCCGTGCTGGACCGGTGCAGAGGGAGGGCCTGCCTGCAGGGGCAGCACACGGGCTGGGCTGGGAGCCCACAAGCCCTTTCTCAGGTTCCAAGACAGTGAATGGAAGTCTTGAAAACAATCCGAGACTCCATTTCCCAGCAACCTCAGCAGCCAAGGGCCAAACTGTGTTCATTTATTCCTCCAGGACAATAATGTGACATTTTCTGCACCCAAGAGGTTGAGGGCCATCCTCATTATACTGTATAATTTTAAAGTTTGTTCACAACAACGCTGCGAGGTGGGCAACGTAGTTCCCATTTTTCGAGTGAGGAAAGCCAGGTATAGTGAGGTCAAATAACCTGCCTGAGGGGCAGAGCCGCGACTGGAACAAGAGCAGTCCCAACCCCCTCACACCGAAGCCCATATTCTAACTTATTACCCAAACTTCTTGGGCGTAAGCATTGGACAAATCTGGGGAAATGCTTACCTGGCTTCCTGAACATCCATGCCTTCCTAGACTGCCCGACCACCATCCCCATGGTGACCGGGACAACTGATGCCAAGAGGCTTAGCATCCCGCCTGGCATATACATTTTCTATAACTGAATGCTTTGAGCTTCTCACTCTGATGAATGTAATGTCGCAGCCTTGTTTGCCTTTCCTTACCTGCTTTTTGTACACATCCCCTCACACGGTGCCTGTGTGAAACCTGCTCACCAATGCCCGTTCCTTTGGGGAAGCCAGGCTCATTCCCCAAACTGACCATATGAGTTTTCACTTATGACAAAACACAAAGCAGGAGGCATTCAGTGTTTTTTCAAATCTAGGTCTCTATTTTTCCTGTGTAAATATGAATGTAGGCAAAATTAATAGTTAAGGCTTTTAAAACATGTGCATTTTGATAACACATTGCTAGTTACATTGTGCTGATGATAAGAGCTTGGACCAGATCTTTCTTTAATAGTTCTTTGAAATTTCTTTTAAAAAGTTAAAATGGTCAAACGATCCATAGTAGAGTAGAAACCAGAACAGACCCATGTAAATCCAAAATGCATACTTGAAAAGGCAGCACCTTTTGTATGAACTACATTAGGGCCCAGTTATGTAGCATATGGATTATAACTTAGACCACAGAGACTTCAAGGTTTCCAAAGGACATGGGGCATCTTGTCTGAGAAGAAAAGAGCATAGGAAGAAAGAGGAGGAAGAGAAGAGAAGGAAGGAAGAAGGAAGGGGAGACAAGATTGGAGAGAGGAGCAGGAAACCTGCATATATGGCTTCTCTGCATCAGGAGACTGACTTGTTTTTGGGTAATTTACAATGTGTATGAAGCAGAGGATGGGCCGTTAAGGTAATAATTCACAGTTACAGAACCCTAATCTATAGACACCTTCTAAAATCTTAATGTAATATTATATGCTGGATTAAACAAAAACAGCCAGGTCGACACTCTGCACATTTCTGTCTAAGAGCTTTGCCTCAGGATGTAATTCCAAGGGAGAGTGAGGCTTCCTGTTCCAGGGTGCAGGGACAGTTTGGAAAGACACGGCCTAAGGGTCTTGTCTCTTGAAAGTCCTAGTGGTCAGCTTGTTTGCCTTAGGACCCCATTCCAACCTCCAACCTGGGAAACTTTTCCAACACGACTCTCTCCTCCAGGCCAGAACAGGCTGCCCCAGGGCCCCGACTCAAGGACTAGGACAGAGGCTGTCTTTGAAGCCTGTTGGGGGGGTTAGGAGATGGCCCTTTCCCTAATGGAGATGCTCTTTGCCAGGGAACAGATTCTGGTTTCACAGGAGTTGATGGCAGGGCACCTGGATTTGCTTCTCAGATTTGAAGTGGCCTCCGCCAAGATGACCTGGCTCCGTTGTTTGTGCCTGTCACGGTATGAAAGAACACATGAGGAGATACCCAAGTCAGAAATATGCCCAAGCTGTTTCGCATATCCGATTTGAGTTACCGCGTGTACTTTCAGCTTCTGTTACCACTCCCTCATCAGGAGGTGGTGGAGTGAGGGGCAGGAGCAGTGGATAAGTAAATAATTTCCCATTTACAAAAAAATGAAGTTCAGGAGTCTAAATATTCCCCATGGATTAAAAAAAAAAAAACAAAAAAAACTTCTGCGCTCACATTTTTATACTCTTGGCCTGGAGACATCTCACACTTCACAAAACCCTGCCTCACGAAGCGTTACTTGTGGAGTTTGCAGCAACCTGTCACTTAACTGGGACAGACATAAAGAGTCCTGTTATCTAGATGAGGAAAACCAAGGCTCTGTCCCAAGGCCACCAGCTCACAGAGGGTGAGGAAAGCTAGAATTCGGTCCGGCCGAGCCCCCTGCTGTGCAGCGTTGCGCTGACCGCCGCCCCAGGGAGGCGGGAGACGCCTCCTGTGTCTTCAGGGCTGAGTGGCCTCTGTTTGTGGAGCATCCCCATCAGGCGGGAGGCCCATCTTCACCTGGCTTTCCAACTGGCTGAGCCGCTGCTTCACCTTCATCTGGGTGGCGTTGTACTCAGCCAGGAGCCGTGCGAACCGGGTCTGCAGGGTGTCCAGGGAGGTCTCGAGGTGCTCCACCTTCTCCTCGATGTCCTTGGGGTCAGCCCCGGCCTTGGCCAGCTCCTCGTCGATCAGGTTGTCTTTCATGAGGATCTGCCGCCCCTTCTCCTCCAGCGCCTTCTTGGCCTCAGGGTACTCGGTGAGCGCCTCCATCAGGTCATCCTTGGAGAGGCAGAACAGGTCCGAGTAGCCTATGCTCCTGATGTTGGCCGTGCGGCGGTTCCCGGACTTGCTCCCCTTGATGTTCAAGATGCTGATCTCCCCGAAGTAACTCCCGTCGCCGAGGACCACGAACTGGGTGATGCCGTCCTCGGCCACCACCGCCAGCTTGCCCTCCTTGATAATGTACATCTCCCTCCCGATGTCCCCCTTCTTGCAGATGTAGTCCCCGGGGCTGAACACTGCCGGCCGCAGCTTCAGCACCAGCTCCACCAGCAGCCCCGCCTCGCAGTCCTGGAAGATTCGGACCTTCCTCAGGGTGTCCAGGTGCACGTTGATGGCGATTTCGGCCTTCAGCTTGTCGGGGAGGCTCTTGAGCACCTCCTTCTCATCCACTGTCTTCTTATTGGCCCACAGGTAGTCAAACCAGCGGATCACCCGTGTCTCCAAGTCCTTGGTCACCTTGCGGAACTGCATGTACTGCTTGATGGAATCGATCTTGGCCTGGAACTCGGCCCGTGAGGCATTCATGTTTGAGATCATGGAGCCCACGTTGCCCACGATGGTGGCAAAAATCAGGACACCCACCAGGAAATAATGACCACAAAGAGATACTCCTCGTCTTTTACAGGGGGCGGGGTCTCCCCGATGGTGGTCAGGGTCAAGGTGGACCAGTAGAGACTGTAAATGTACTTTCTGGAGAGGCGCCCGTACTCTGGGTTGGAGATGTTTGGGTAGACCCAGGAGTCGGTCCCAAAGCCAATGAACTTGGAAATGGCAAAGTAGATGCAGGCATTCCAGTGGATGATGATGAGGATGTACAAGACCAAGTTCCCAATCCTGAACATGTTGGGGTAGTTGGTCCTTGTCTCCGTGCGGTCAAAGAATTCGAAGAGCCGGGGCAGCTTCAGGAGGCGGTTGAACCTCAGTTCTGGGTAGTTCATGCCCAGCTTGAGATAAGCCAGGTCTGTGGGGACCAGGGACAGCACGTCCAGCTTGAAGTGCAGGGTCTTCGTGTAGTGTTTCCACAGCCGGCCGGCGTCCATGACCATCAGGCCTTGCTCCAGGAAGCCTAAGGACGAAGGCGGATCACGTGGGCATCAAAGAGGCTGCCTCTTTACGGTCATGGTCCACAGAAAGATACTTTACCTTGTGACTACACAAGATGTGGTTTTATATATATAATAGAAACAATTTCCAAAAGCCATACTCACTATTATTATAGGAAACGTGCTCTGGTATTTTCTGTCAGATCACCTAATCTATTTCGTTCAATTAAAAATACAGATCAGTTAGGTAAATTTGAATGTGGATTGGGTATTTGATAGTAGTGGAGAAAGATTATTACATTTTAAGAGATAAATTGAAGTTATATTCTAAAGAATGGGTCCTGGTTAAAGCTACATGCTAACATGGTTAACTGTCTGAGAGTCACTCTAAAAAACCTCCATCCAAGAACAGAGTGTGGGAGGATAAATGAACCAAAATTAGCAAAGTGTTGATAACAGCTGGAGCTGGATGAGGGTACATGGAGATTCATAACAGTGCTCTCTCAGTTTTATATGTTTGAAAATATTAACAATAAGAACTTTAAAAACACTGGTCACGGCCTAGCAAATGACTTTACCAGTTACTAATGGGGCATGGCCTTGCCCATGGGAATTCCCTGGTGGTCCAGTGGTTAAGACTTCACCTTCCAATGCAGGCGATGTGGGTTCCATCCCTGGTCGGGGAGTTAGGATCCCACAGGCCGGTCACTCAGAGCTTCTGGGCCCTGGTTTCTAAAGCAGTAAGATGGGGATAATCCCACTCACGCCTCTTGCCTCCTGCAGCAGTTCTCATGAGAAAACAAGATGTGCTTGGAATGCTTTGCATATCATAAAGCTGCCCGCGGTTGTGCTGTGATCTGGTGATGCTTGTATCCACAACCACGGCACGGTTTTTAGTTTAAAAGTCTCGGAAGCGACAAGCAGGGCCTCTGCCAGCTTATGTGATGTCTTTGTGCAAATCAGAAAGAAGATCCTCAAGGATGCACAGCTTGGAGACTGAGGCATGGGTGTGGCTTTAGGCCCACCTCACAGCTAGAGGTGGTCTTGTGACTGACTGGGATCCCTGGACTATAATCAGCAGAAACTGGTGAGAGACCAGACCAGGAAAGACCAGGAATTCAAGCAAGCCTTTACTGGGGCTGCGGCAGCAGCAGCACTAGGCAGTGAGACAAGTCTC
Source organism: Madoqua kirkii (assembly GCA_006408675.1). Lineage (NCBI taxonomy): Eukaryota > Metazoa > Chordata > Mammalia > Artiodactyla > Bovidae > Madoqua > Madoqua kirkii. The sequence goes on along the minus strand of SJYC01123631.1, from coordinate 100,283 downwards.
AGCCTTCCTTGCAGGCTCCCTGAGGCTGGGCTGTTTCTTAAGTGGGGTGGGGGTGGGGGTGGACCTGTGGGCTGGGCTGGAGGTGTGGCTTAGGTGGTCTGCATATGGGGATAGTTATTTTCTGTTTCTTATAGATCTTTTGTATTCTGTTGCTGCACAAGCACTCCGGCAGAGGATCGCAGCTCACAGGCTGTCTTAATCTGAAGGAAATCACACCCTCCTAGGCCCTACTTCAGATTTTAGTTCTCTGTATATTACGCCTACTCTGAAAGCCATGGGTAACATACCCTGCCTCTTCTGACTGTCCACCAAGAGGAACCCCAAGGGTGACTGTTCTGGATCTCCCTGAACCTGCCCCCAGGCCCCAGGTTCCCCCCACTGTTGCATGTTGTGGGATCTAGGACCCGGGGCCCGGCCCACCTACCTGTCCGGGCTCGGACCAGCACATCCACGCCATAGAGGATGTCTGCTGAGTAGTCCAGGACCAGCCAAAGCATCAGGTGCTCGGACTGTAGCTCATCGAAACAGGCCCTAGAAAAGTGCAAGAAAGGCCGTGTGGAGGAGGGCCCAGGGTGGGCAGTGCTACGCACTGGGGCTCAGTTCATCCCGCCAGCAGCCCAGCCTGCAGGGCTGTACCCCAGCACCCTACCCCGGCCTTGAGGAGGAGCCCGGGCGCTCAGAATCTTTTCTGCCTCGAGGTCACAGAGCTCCTAAGAAGAGCTGAGACTGACCTCAAAGAGTGGGCCCTGTTGCCTCCTGACAATAAGTGATATGATAGCCCCTTCCTCACACTGGGGAGGGGGCAGTTTTTCCAGGCCTCAGTGGTAGAGTCAGATGAAGGGGCTGAAAACTTGTCCTTTCTGGGCCCAAGTGGCAACAAAGATACAACAACTTCTAGAGATTAACAGTGGAACAAGTCACATCTCCCCCCCACGAAATAGTAGCTCACCATGAGCCCCAAACGGCTCAGAAAGCCCAAAGCCCCCTCTCTGGTGTCTGGCCCCTGGTGGGTGAGGTTGGTCCAGACTGGGATTGACATATACATACTGCTATATATAAAATAACTAATAAGACAACTAATAAAGACTTATAGTATAGCTCAGGCAGCTCTCTGTATGACTTACACAGGAAAACAAACTAAAAATCAGGAGATGTATGTATATATGTAACAGACTCACTTTGCTGAACCCCTGAAACTAACACAACATTGTAAATATACTATATGCCAATAAGAATTAATAGAAAACAAACAAGAAAGCCCACAACCAGCGGAGAACACCACCTGTTACCTACACCACCGTCCTGCAGGTCAGCTCAGGAGTGACCCACCCCTCCCACCTCCCCTCAGGAGAGCAATAACTCGCTCTTGCATCTTCCTCCTGTGACTCCGTTAGGAAGGCTCCAGGGTGCCGGGCCTTTTGCTTTGATCTCAAACAAGGTCCCACTGGTGCTCCTTCTTTGAGCCCTTCCTTATGGACAGGGCCCTGGAGGGGGGCATGGCAGCCCACTCCAGTACTCTTGTGGGGAGAATTCTATGGACAGAGGAGCCTGGTGGGCCACAGTCCATGGGGTCACAAAGAGTCGGATACTACTGAGCGACTGTGGACAGAGAGATTGAGGCACATATAGCCAGAGGGTAGCCACTGGGCACTCAGAGGTCTGTCCCTAGCTGCCCCTCCCCGCTACCTGCACACAAGCAGACACCAGTTGTAGAAGACAGGTACAGCAATGACAGTCAGCCAGCGGTAGTACATGTTGCTGGAAGGGTCCACCACAACGCTGTCCTTCTTCTTCCTGGGAATGCCCACACAAACAGCACAGTGTGTTGGAAGTCTACAGCTCTGGAGGGGTTTAGAGACCTGGTCTAGTTTACAGACCCCAGGGCAGCTGTGGGCTGCAGTGGAAGAGATAACTTCCCAGATAGCGTGCTATCAATCTCAGTGGGGGTCATGTGGGTGTCCCTGTAGAGGGCCTCCCCTGCCAGCCCCAGGAAGCCACAGTAACTCTAAAACCATGGGGATGACATTCCCACGTGCCCTGTGGTATCATCCAGGCACTCCAGGGGGCCAGGGAGGAAAGTGGAGCACAGTGATGTTGGAACCACTTCAGGGAAGCTTTGGGAAAATGCAAGTTCCCAGGCCCACCCAGACCCCCCTCCCGGGCTGGGATCTGGAAATGTGCATTTGACCCTCACCCCAGGCGGTTCGGAGGCAGCTCCTTTGGACTGACCTTGGGATCCCAGGGCTCCCCTTCAGGAAGGTGCTCTGTCCACTTCACTAACTGCATTTGTGCAGATGTTCTAAAGCCTCACCTCTGAGTGCTGGGGCCCTGCCTCCCACCGAAAACCACCAACCTGGGAATCACTGCAGTTATGTCAGCCAAGACTGAGTGGAAGAAATAGCTTAGGGTGCTTCCTGCTTTCATTTTCAGGATTTTCCGAGGGTTAGAATTGATAGGTGTACTGGAGATCTTTTCTTTGGGTCCACCTGTCTCCTCCCCCGTGCCAACTCCCCACCATGCCCACTAGGCCTGCAGAGCTGCTCCTGTACCCCAGAGGACACCCTGGGTTGCCTTTCTGCTTGTACCTCAACTCAGCAAATGCAAGATCAGTTTCTCACTGACAGGGCTTTGGACATTCCCAACCACCAAGACTCATCATCACCGGGTTTGAATTAGTTTGTGAACATGGTATTTTCTAGTGCCTGGGAGAAGGGCTCCACATACCCCAAATGTGAAGATGACACGGTGGGCAAACAGAACGCCCCAGGAGAGAGCACTGGAGCAGGCTCCCAAGGAAGCCCCCAGCTGCCCACTCGGGGCTGCAGACCACCCTGCCTACCTACAAGCCCCACTCTGAGGTCCCCGACTTGCCCCGCAGAATGAGACCCTCACATGATCTCAGCAGGCCTGATCCCTGCCTGAGACCAAGTCCTTTTCCATAGCCCTAAGCAGCCCCTCTCCAGGGCTGACCCCGAGGCCCCACGGGGTTAGCCCCTCTCTCCTCCCCGGGGAGGGACCAGGCGTGCTGTGACCCCAGAACTTCCCCTCTTCAGGCGCAGTTTCTCTTCGTACTTACTCCTCTTTCTTGGGGTCTTCCTTTTTCTCTTTCTCCTTTTTCGCCTTGTCACTGGATGACACAAGGTGATACTTAGCAATTTTCGTACACCACGGGGAGGGGGCAGGCCACTGTGACTGGAGGAGAGGGCGTGGTGCAGGAAACTCATCTTTCCAGCACACTGGGGTGAAGCGTGCTTACTGATTTCAATAATAGTAACGTCAGGAAGCTGATGCACAGAGAGGTCAGGTAACTCGCCCAAGGTCACAAAGCTCTTAGGTAGCTGAGTTGGGATACACATGCTCTTAGCCAGTATATATATTAAATGTATTGCACGTATGTGGTGCTAACGGTAAATAACCTGCCTGCCAATGCAGGATTTATAAGAGACGTGGGTTTGATCCCTGGTTCGGAAAGATCCCTTGAGAATGAAAAGGCAATCCATGCCAGTATTCTTGCCTGGAGAATCAGGGAGCCAGTCCATGGGGTCACAAAGAGTCAGACATGAGTGAAGTAACTTAGCATGTATGTATGTATGCATCTATTTATCTGCCCACCTATATTTTCAATACATAGACCTAGAGAAAACTTGGAGGTAGATTTGCCGATATGTGAAGAGGGGTTTCTCTGATACTGGGGTTCAATTATTAACACAGAGTATACTTTTGTGGGTGTGTGCTCATGGGTGCTTTTCTGTGTCCCAAGTTTTTGGCAGTGAGCATATTAATAAGTTGGGTAGAAACAAAAAGTTATAATTGGTAAATGAGAAGATCCAGGACATCCCATCCTCTGTTCTCTTGAATCTACCGGTCTTTCAGCAGCTGAAGCCTTAATGCCAAGCCACCAGCAGAGGGCGCTGCCCACAAGCTTATTGGGCACACGGAGCCCTGCTGGGAGTTGAATTACATCAGGCTCTGCCACCCTTGTTCAGGATTTGTGGCCTGGGCTACAAGCTTCCGCCTTTCCTCTGGCTACCAACCTGCTGAGGCCTAGGGAAGACCCCGTTCCATCCAGCTGTGTCCCCGAAGGCACTCAGCACTGACCCAGGGGACCTGCACAGGGCTATGAATTGATGGTGGCTTTGACTGAGAACAATTTGATCAGGAGAGGGAAATTTTCAGAACACATGGACCAAGCGAAAATGCCATAAATGGGTGGAAGAATGAGGGAAGGTGTCCATAAGAATTACTTCTGTACCTTTGTGCCCAGGTGGCCCCGTTTGGGAACAGTTCCCAGTTTTGTCCTTTGGTCCTTGGACCCATGCTATGAGCTCATCTGAAAAGATTTATTAGAGCCTGATGCAGCCAACTGCATCCACCCTCATCCTCGCCCACATCCTAGCCCCATGTCGGAGAAGCCTGGAGACCCACGCACAAGACCTCTACCCAGTCCAGTGTCCTGAGTCTTTACTCAGCTGCAGGACGTTCAAGGGTGTTTGATGTCAGGTTGCCTTGACATCAAGCACATTTCGAAACAGCTATCATTTTGCAGATTAAATCATTTTGTTTTTCTGACATTTGGGTCTCTGGATTTGATGTCCCAATTTATGTAAACAAAATGCAACTGAGGAGGAGGAATGGATTAGGAGTTTGAGATCAGGTCAACTCTTTGTGACCCCATAGACTGCAGCCCACCAGGCTCCTCTGCCCATGGAATTCTCCAGGCAAGAATGCTGAAATGGGTTGCCATTTCCTTCTCCAGGGGATCTTCCCAATCCAGGGGCTGAACCTGGATTTCTGGCATTGTAGGCATTATTACTGTCTGGGAAGCCCTTCTTTTTTTCACTTCAAGGGAGAAATGGATTAAGAGTTGGGGATTAGCAGATGCATGGGTAAAGAACAAGCTTCTACTGCATAGAACAGGAACCTATACTCAATATCCTGTGATAAACCACAATGGAAAGGAGTGTGAAAAAGTATATAAATATATGAAACTGAATCACTCTGCTATATACCAGAAATCAACACAACATTGTAAACTTATTTCATTAAAAAAATTTTTTTTAAAGACAACAACAACCAAAACACCCTCAATGCAACTAATGTTCACGGAGGGAAACAGAAATGAAAATTTTATCAGAACAAAGGGAAATAACAAGAAAAAGCCTTGGCACAGTTCTCTATCAACCAGAAGTCAAGAAATTGGCATTGCTTGCTGATATTGTCCTCCTAGGCTCCAACCGAGACCCTTTCCCACCTTCCCTGCTATCCCCGTGGTGTTCCATAAAGGAAGGCTGGAGAACGGGGCACACATCCACATGTGTTCACACATATAAATGGTCACACCACATACACACTCCCTGTTTGGGCTTTTGGATGGCGTTGCCAGAATCACACATCAGACTTCTTTGCCAGCTCAGCATCAAGTAGTAGGAAACAATTGCAGTGGGCCAGTATTTTAAGAGGTTGCTCTCTGGAAATATTTAAATTTCCTATTTCCACTGATTACATCCTGATCACATCCTCCAAAAGGCCCAAATTAGCCTTAAGACAAGAGCATTTCCCTGGCACACAGGAGCTTGAGGATGCAGAATGAAAAGTACATTCTTATGAAGGAGAAGATCCACTGCTCAGTAAAGGGACCTTTACTGAGGTCCAGCTTTGCACCTTCAGATACATAGCAACAGAGGGTGCTAGCACTGAAAATGTTTATCCATCCAACTCCTTCGCTTTATAAATAAGAACAATGCAAGACACAGAAAAGAGGACCTTCCCAAGGAAGTCTCACTGGACAGGTCCCTCCCCACGTTTGTCCATGGGAATGAGTTTCCAATGCCAGGAGCAGGGTTCTAGCAGGGTCTGGCGGGTGTGGCAGAAGCAGCAGGACTACGGAGGGAGACACAGCTGGGGTGTGCACAGCAGGAGGGCGGCGGTGGGGAGTAGGAGGGGGCAGAGGTACTCACTCCTTCTCCAAGTTGTTGCAGGTGTTGGTGTTGCTTCTGGCCAGGGGCCAGTCACTGTGGGAAGGCAAAGAGAATCTGAACTCAGTCCACTTGTTGGGGACCCCTTGCCCTCAGGCAGTTATTCTGGGACTCCCATCCCCTGTCTCCTGGGCTTTTCCACGCAGTTTGATCACAGGGAATTGTTATCTTTGGGGACAAACTTCTTTTGTGTGTGTGACCAGTTTGTGCTGGTGAATGCCTTGGAGTAGAGGAGAGGATGGACACTGGGTAGCGTGAGGATTCTGAATAAATGGGGAGTGTCTCTCTGAATCTCATCCAGCACCTTGGCCTCAATTCCTCTCACATTTTAGCACATGCCAGGCAGTGCACCAGGCGCTACAGAGGGCACGGAGGCTACCCAGCATGGTGCCCACCCTCGGGTGCTCCTGGGGGAACAGGCTGAGTGCCTTGGGCCAAGGTGGACAGAGTTAGCAGCAGCAGCAGCACTTTGAGAGGGTCGGCAGGGACGAGCTTCTCACAGGGCCCCTCCCTCAGACACCCCATCACAGGGGTTGCTTCTGATTCTTAGGGCAAAAAATAAACCGAGGGCGAGCTGCCCCAGGGTTCAGCCCATCTTCCCCACCCCTGTCCCCAACATTCACCTTAAAACTTCAGGGCCCACTACCCAGATCTATGTGAGAATCTTGTAGAAGGTGGGGATTGGTTTTGCACCCAGTGATGTTTATTTAAAGCTGGACTGGGCAGTTCTTGATGGTGTTCTTTAGGAAAGGTGTGATCCTTGTGAGCTCAACTGCTAGTTCACGTAGGTGACAGCTGGTTTGAGAAAGCCAGCCTGGCCTCACAGGGCTGGAGGGCGGCTTGCCTGTCTGTGGTGACTGCAGACCAGTCACAGGACAGGAGGTCTGGGGGCCAAAGCCAGTGCCTGGCACTCTCCAGACTGACTCTCAAAGCACCTCTTCTCTGATGTCGAACATCTAGCCAAATACTCATTTTGGTACTTCTGCATGCCCTGCCCATGCCTCCCTCCCTCCATTCAGAATGTGGCTCTAATAGCTTTTTCTGGAATTAATTTATCATCTGAAAATCCCCTGAGAAATCAAAGCTATGCTATTACAAAGGAAATAGCCACACCCCTGTGCCCATAATCTCACTGGGCCAAACCCATAGGAGAACGAAGACCCATTTCTGCATACATTTTGCTTTGCTAATAGGACTTGGCCTTGAAAATTCAAGGTCTCCTTCCAGCAGGAAGCCTCCCTGATTACTCTGCTCCCATCCTGCACCACTGCATTCACCTGCCTACCCTGAACCTTCCAGTGAGTTAACCAGGCATTGGTGGCAAGTTGGGGCCTGGCCATGATGGGGTCCTAGCTCAACCCTCCACTTATCTGGTCACACAGGGAAATGTACAGAGTCTAATGTTCGTCTCCATGAATCTCAAGATGTAGAGAGGACAGTTTGATCAGTTAAGCCAAGGAAGTCTTTGCTTGCCCCAAAGGAACTGAACCAGTTTGTTGACTTGCTAACAAACCTCCTTCCCTCCCTACCGCTTCTCTGCTCCCTGCACCCTACCTCCCTGCCACACACCACATTTGCCCCATCCTGCTTCTCATGTTCCTTTCTTCCTTAGCCTCCATTCCTCCTGTCTCTCTGGTTCAGCAGTGAACAGCACGTGTGCCTCATGGTCCTAGAGCTCCCTCATAGGGATGTTCAGCTCTGGGAGCCTGCACATGTCCCAGCACTCAGGCCCTCCACCGCACCTTTCTCACAGCCCAGGAGACCAAGGGTTTGTTGTCCAAACTTGTGTGAAACAGTAGCCCGAAAATGCTGCTCCACTGGACCTCTGCCTCTCACCCAGCAGTTCTCATGCCTTCCTCAGCAGGGAAGACTAATGCAGACCTCTTAATGTCACTAGCAAGACATTTCTTTGAACTGTCATATTTTATCTTAAGCATGCTTGTATATCTTGCACATTTCACAATGTACTGCATAACCTGTAATAAAAATATACCCTGCCCCCCAATCTGGAAATAAAACTGAAGCTCCGAGAAGATCCATCCTGTTTTCCCCAAACCTTCAGAGCCTTCACTCCCCAGGGGCTTTCTCTGCCTGTTTGAGGTGCCACATCTGAGCCCTTCTGTTCCTTTGACTCAAAAACAGCATTTTCTCTATCAAATTACGTAGGGACTGTCAGTTCTGCAACAACCATGCTTCTTTTCACCCTTCTTTTTATGTCTTTTAAATCCTGGCATGACCCAGAGAATTCAGCTTAAAGATCTTGTTCAAGCCCCCCCTTTCCCTTAAAGCAAATTCTGAGCAAGTGTCCTCCTGTTTGTGAGGCTGAGAGGAGGTCTGCTTTCCCCACAGGCTTACCTGTCCTACTGCTAAGGGGTCTTAAAGAGACCTTCTGTTGCTAATCGACGACCCGTGGTGGCTCAGTGGTCTCCCACTGACCAGAAGCTGGGTACTTCTCAAGAGCACTAGAGGGGAAAGGGAGGGAGGCAGCAGCTCTTTGTGGGGTGGGGAGCAGGGGATATCAGTCTAGCCCCTGCAAACTTCTCCATGTGCCTGCACCCCACAGTGCCAGCCACAAGCTCCCCGCTGGGTAGGGGGCCAGGCAAGGTGCTCAGAGCCTTGTTCTGCAGACTCTTCTCCTAATGAAAAGCAAACACTCTCCCCATTCCCCCCAGGCCTACCTATCATCCCCTCATTGTTTTCAACATAACCTGGGGGTGGAAGGTTCCCCTTGAAAGTTCTAACCAACCTGCGGATCTTTTCCCCAGAAGAATGCACCTATACCCATCCATAAAATTGTGGGTACCATGTAGGTACTCCCTGAGGCTTATGGTACAAAAGCCTCAGTTTTCTAGCAAGAGAGGTCACAGTGCAGTGTAGGATGAGGGTCCTTTGATGGAGAGACTGGTGAGGCCAACGTCCTGCAGGTGCGATTCTGAAGGCACCAGCAGCAGGGGATGCTGGTGGGGCTCTGCAGAGGACAGGGTCAGAGCTCAGTTGAGGCTGGGGCCTCAGGTTAAAAGGCTTCATCTCCTGCAGGGCTTCTTGCAGTCTGGCAGAGACGCTTAGAGCGTGCAGTGTAACCCCAGAACAGACCCTTTCTTCAGGGAATACCTGGGCACTGATGTTCCAGCTGGGTTAATCCACCCTGGACCACACGAGCAGCAAGCGCTTCCAGCCCCATCTGGTACAAGTGGCCCCACCTCCCTTACCTTCTCCCTCTGTCTGGTGGCTCCTGGCTGCCCACACTGAACTGGACATGGCTTTCTCGGCTGGACACCTCTTTGAGCTCGGCTCCGCGGAAACACTCCAGGGAAGAGTCGGGCCTCTGGTCCTCCTGGTGTAAGTGCCTGGCGGTCCAGGCACGGAGCGAGATGATGAGGCGTGACAACCTGGAAGGACACAGATGGGCAGCCAGGGTGCAGTGGAAGGAGGCGGAAGCCCCTCTCCCAGAGGGTGGGGGCAGGGGCAGTGATGCGGGCAGGATGGGATCCCCCGGCCGGCGGCAGGCTCAGGTATGACCCCACCCCTGCCCTCCACTCCCCAGAACTGCTTCTTCCTCCCTCCTCTGCCACCTGGGGTGGAGCTTCCTCCATAAGGGATACTATTTTCACTGTGGCTTTGTCACTTTAATGCCTGGCTCCATCAAAGGCATGATCCTTCCACTGGGGCCTTGGCAAGTTTTTCTGCCCATTTTTTCTTTTGCCCCATGTAGAGCTCTTTGTTATGACTGGTAAGCAGAGGAAGAGTAAAAAAGTACAATTTCCAAATAGGGATAAAATTCAGAGCAAGTTTAATGGAGCAAGCACCCAGATACAACCTAAGTTCTTTCCCCAACCCTTGTCCTATGAATTGCTTTTCATGCAAACTTTTATTTTCTCTCCAGGCCTGTGGAGAAGTCCCTTTGCAATGTGCACTGACCTCTGTCTTGGAGCAGACCCGGTCCAGGCCTCAAGCACCTGAACCCAGGCAGCCCACATGCCTAGAGCTCATCTCAGCTCCAGCTTTCCCTGTAAAACCTTCCCTCAGCCCCACCTCCTGAGTCTCAGCAGTGGTGGGGGATATTTGGAAGAGGTGAGGGAGGTGGGGGGAGTTTGGGCCGAGAGATTCAACTCTATTTCTTGGTGCCTGGTTTTCCTGACTTGGCACCCACAGTACAAGGCACTGTCCCCCCAAATCTGTGCTGAGCAACCTGGTATGGAGTCATGAATTGTCACATACTTGATCCCCATCACACACTTGTAAGCACAGCCTAAAAACAGATGAAGTGCAGGAATATCCCACAGACAGAACGGGGAGGCTTATAGCTGCTGCAGCAGGTGAGTGTCAAGGTGGCCCAACCTCTCTGCTCTGACACTCCACCCACTCAGGTCCTCCTTCTGCGGAGGGGTGGAACAGAGCGCCAGCCTCGGCCAACAGGCTCAGGGATGGGCAACGGACGACTGACCACAGAGACTCAGTCACTCAAGCCTCTGAACTCAAAACCATGCCAAGATAGGGTTGGGTGTTACAACTCAGGATTGTATGGTGCAGGCTGTTTTCAGCCTGTACTCGCTGAGGTAAGAGAAGAGAAAGCCAGACACAGAGGAGGCATGCAGGAAAGAGCACACGGCTCATGAAATGCTGTCAGCGAAACGAGACAGAAAAGGCAGCTGCCTCCCCGGGCCCCTCACCAGCCCCACCATCTCCATTTCCATGAGGTGGCCTGGATCTTAGCTTATTCCAGCCTTGCTCTAGCCTTCCCCTCTCCATCTGAGGTGAAGGTGTTCTCGTCCTTATAATCAACAGGCCTCAAGAGAGTATTTTATTAATAAGACAGAAAAAAACCCACTGCAAATCACTTAAGTGCCCAGCTACAAGGAGCTAGTGAAATAAATAATCCTCTACCATTAAAGACATGAAGGATAACTAGACAAATTAATTTTTTTGAAATACTCTTAAGCAGAAACTGTAGAACACACAACTGTATGAAACTCTGGCTTTGGATGAAAAAAAAAATCAGTGGAAGGAAATAATGAGCCCAACATTTGCTCACTGTCCAGTGTAGGCTCTGCGGCAGCCCTCATGTTACCAGATGCATCTTCAGACAAGCTTTGAAAGGTGAAATGACATCCTCCAGGTGGTACAGCTATTGATGCTGGAAGACAGATGTCATCAGAACGGAGACAGAGCTCAGAGCCTAGTTAATCTTTCAAATGCTTTTGCAAGGAAGCATGCTATGAAGTCTAGACACTTATGACTGCGGACATGCCAGGGGCTATTTCAGACAGAGCTGCCATTGCCATCTGCCTGCCACTGGGGCTCACCCTCTAGTCTCCCCTGGCTCGCTGGTCTTCTTCTGAATTCTTTTCTGAAACTTCTCTTGTTGGCGTTTTTTGTTTTTTCCTGAATTCTTTCAGAATTGAACAAGTACCTTGATATCATTTTTTATGAGAACATCTCAAGCCTCTGAACTCAAAACCATGCCAAGATAGGGTTGGGTGTTACAACTCAGGATTGTATGGTGCAGGCTGTTTTCAGCCTGTACTCGCTGAGGTAAGAGAAGAGAAAGCCAGACACAGAGGAGGCATGCAGGAAAGAGCACACGGCTCATGAAATGCTGTCAGCGAAACGAGACAGAAAAGGCAGCTGCCTCCCCAGGGCCCCTCACCAGCCCCACCATCTCCATTTCCATGAGGTGGCCTGGATCTTAGCTTATTCCAGCCTTGCTCTAGCCTTCCCCTCTCCATCTGAGGTGAAGGTGTTCTCGTCCTTATAATCAACAGGCCTCAAGAGAGTATTTTATTAATAAGACAGAAAAAAACCCACTGCAAATCACTTAAGTGCCCAGCTACAAGGAGCTAGTGAAATAAATAATCCTCTACCATTAAAGACATGAAGGATAACTAGACAAATTAATTTTTTTGAAATACTCTTAAGCAGAAACTGTAGAACACACAACTGTATGAAACTCTGGCTTTGGATGAAAAAAAAAATCAGTGGAAGGAAATAATGAGCCCAACATTTGCTCACTGTCCAGTGTAGGCTCTGCGGCAGCCCTCATGTTACCAGATGCATCTTCAGACAAGCTTTGAAAGGTGAAATGACATCCTCCAGGTGGTACAGCTATTGATGCTGGAAGACAGATGTCATCAGAACGGAGACAGAGCTCAGAGCCTAGTTAATCTTTCAAATGCTTTTGCAAGGAAGCATGCTATGAAGTCTAGACACTTATGACTGCGGACATGCCAGGGGCTATTTCAGACAGAGCTGCCATTGCCATCTGCCTGCCACTGGGGCTCACCCTCTAGTCTCCCCTGGCTCGCTGGTCTTCTTCTGAATTCTTTTCTGAAACTTCTCTTGTTGGCGTTTTTTGTTTTTTCCTGAATTCTTTCAGAATTGAACAAGTACCTTGATATCATTTTTTATGAGAACAATTTCAGATAAAGGCAGTTTTTCTTAGATTTTTCTGAGCTCAGAACACCTGACCCAAAAGGAAATTACTCTCTGATAGATTTCTGACTCTGCTCTCCTGCCCCTTTCTTCTCCAAATCTGCAGCCCCACCCTCATGCACCATTTCTTTCTAAGACTTATCTTGTTTCTGCCTCTGTCTCCTCTTTCCCAAGCTGAGGGCTGAAACCGGTCAGTTACCTGGCAGGACCCTGGCTGGTGAAGGAGCTTTGCCTGGATTCAGCCAGTCCTCTGGTCTCCATGGCAATGCCTTCCTGCGGTTCTGACGATGTCTCCTTGCATGGCAAGCGGGTCCTAGGAAATCAAATATGCAGCAAGTGAAATTGATTTCCAGCTCATCCACCTCTTGGACACATTGAGGACTGAGATGGCCAGATGCTCTGCTTAAAGAGGAACGCTGCGTCAGAGATCCTCACCCCAGGTCTCCACACTTCAGTTCATGCTCCAGCAGATCCTGGCCTTTAGGATAATGTGGGCTTTCCTTTGTGGCAAGGAGGCCATTGCCCATAGCCTAGGTGAAAGGGGCCCGCCAGCAGTAAGTGGTCTTTATTAGAGCACCGAGGGCACAGGGTTGGGGTGGGGGAGGTACCGTGCCTGCCTCTGGAGCCAGAGCAGTTGTTTCCACATGAGGCTTGCAGAACGAGGATTTTGGTTCACACACATCTCTGCATGCTGAAACCCTATCTTCTAAAGCCAGATCAAGTGCCACCTCCTTCAAGAGGTCTTCCCCTGCCCTCTGTCCCAGTGTGTATGTGCTGCAGGAAACCGCTGATTAAGAGGAGGGCCCTGAAATATTGTAATGAATTGGCTTCATATTTGCATAGTGCTTTCAAATAAAAGTCCATTTCTGCTGTGCCCTTTTGCCAAGGTAGGGGCGGAAGACCTTCCCTTGTGCAATTCAGGGCAAAAAGTCTGAGCATTAGCAGAGCCTGGTGTTTGTTGAATTTCCTGGAATATCTCTCTGCTGGGGCCTGTTTTCCTTTCTTTCCCTTTAAAACTTCCTGGGGCTGAAGTCTGATCAGCTTGATTAAAAGCCATCCAGGCACTGGCCTCTAAGGATTTGCACTTCATCCTTTGAGTCTTGAGGAGCCCAAGCAAGACAGATTAATTCGATCACATGACCTATTCCAACCTAATCAGCCTTCTTAACAAGGTGGCAACACAGTTGAAGAAGTAAGCAAGAATTACTGTCAGGGTAAAGGCTCTGTGTCTCCCCCGTGAGTGATCAGAAGTCAGAATTCCACAGCCCAGCTGCCAAGCTGCTGCCTCTTCCTTTCTGCAACAGCCCTGCTGTCTCCAGCATGGGGGGAGCTCACTATCACACCGTGTCTCCTCCAGGCAGTCTCTGCTCAGCCCTGACAGCCAGCAGGTTCTTCTCTCCCTCAGCTTTCCCATATCGAGGATACCATTTTTTTTTTTTTTTTTGCTGAAAACACACAGAGTGATATATAAAGTATCTGCGATTTATTGACCACTTACTGTATGTCAGCCACTTACATTTTATTACTTAAATCATATAACAACATTATAAGAACAAAGCCGAGGTTCAGGGAGATGAAATAACTTTCCTAAGGTCACGTAGCCAACTGGAAAAACTGAGGTTTGAATGCCATTCCATCCCATTTCAAAGCCTGCTGTCACCCCACTCAGGAATCTGCCTTCTGTATTTTCTAATTAAAGCAAAAGTTGAATAGGACATGGCTGAGGCAGATGGTGACTGCAGCTATGAAATTAAAAGACGCTTGCTCCTTGGAGGAAAAGCTATGACTAACCTAGACAGCATATTGAAAAGCAGAGACATTACTTTGCCCCCAAAGGTCCGTCTTCTAGTCAAAGCTAGGGTTTTTCCAGTAGTCATATATGGATGTGAGAGTTGGGCTATCAAGAATGCTGAGTGCTGAAAAACTGATGCTTTCGAAATGTGGTGTTGGAGAAGACTCTTAAGAGTCCCTTAGACTTCAAGGAGATCAAATCAGTTCATCCTAAAGGAAATTAGTCCTGAATATTCATTGGAAAGACTGACGCTGAAGCTGAAACTTCAATACTTTCTTGATTTGATGTGAAGAACTGACTCATTGGAAAAGTCCCTGATGCTGGGAAAGACTGAAGGCAGGAGAAGAGGATGACAGAGGATAGGTTGGATGGCATCACTGACTTGATGGACATCAGTTTGAGCAAGCTCCAGGAGCTGGCGATTGACAGGGAAGCTTGACGTGCTGCAGTCCATGGGGTGGCAGAGTTGGACATGACTGAGGGACTAAACTGAGCTGAGGACTGAGTTCTGTAGCATGCCACTAGAGACATGACTCTGACTCCCCTAGCTGCACTATGTGGGCATGTTTTGTTTCGGTTTTTTTTTTTTTAATTGCCAAAGCACCTAATTGAATTCTCTCTCTAATCTCATAAGAGGCCACTCACATCTCAACCTTATACATATAAGAGACCCTGTCAGGACTTCCCCTGACAGCGTATAAGAATCCATCTGCCAATACAGGGGACATGGGTTCAGTCCGTGGTCCAGGAAGATTCCACATGCTGCAGAGCAACTAAGCCCATGCGCCACAACTGCTGAGCCTGCGTGCCGCAACTAGGCAAGCCCGTGTACCTAGAGCCCATGCTTTGCAACAAGAGAACCAACTGCAATGAGAAGCCTGGGCACTGCAACAAAGAGGAGCCCCCACTTGCTGTAACTAGAGAAAGCCTGCACGCCAAAACGAAGACCCAGTGCAACCAAAATAAAATTAACTAATTAAAGAGAGAGACCCTATCAGAGGCCCTGCTATACTTAGGAAGCTACAGTTCCCTTGCCCTTCTAGTACTGTGTACTACAAAGCTGGGAATGCATGTTCCAAGGAACCAGGTCAGTTACAGGAGGAGAAGGTTACAGGACAAGTGAATCCATCTCTCCGATCCCTGGTTCCAAGCAGCTGGCATGCCTGGGGGTGGGGAGCTGGAGCTGTGGCAGCAACTGGCAGCTGGGCTGGAGGTCCGCATGGCCTGTGTGCCCGGAAGATCTGGAGGTGGTCCCCAGGACGAAGGTGTTCTGTCCCCATCAGCTCCTCAGGGAGCTCCAGGCGCCGGGCAGTCAGCCCAGCATTTCGGCCTAGTCTGGTTTCTGCTACTTGTGTGGGAGCACCTCCTGAGAGCAGATTTACTTGCAACCGCAGCAGAAGACTCCAGGCGCATGACATCAGGGCTTGTGGGTGAGTGAGAGGGGCAAACTCACCCAGGTTTCAAAGCAGGCCTGCAGCGGGCAGCAGTGAGAGCCGCTGCATGTGGCCTGGACCTGTGACGTCCACTGGAAGGGGAAGCAGCAGGGTGGGGGATCCGGAGGCCTGGGTTTGAGTCCCTACCCCAACATCTGTTAGCTAGGTGTACTGCAGGCTTGTCACTTATCCTCCCTGAGTTTAACTTCCCTGGTCTTCAAAAAGGAAACAAAGGAAAAATTGATTTCATAATGACTTATTCAAACACCCAAGTCCCAAGAGGCACATTTAGTTGTGAGGAACAGGAGGGGTCTTATATGATGTAAGTCCAAGGGACCCAAGGGGCCTTTTTTTCCTGGATGCATCTCCCTAATTGTTTCTTGATGCCCAAAGTTCTACCCTGATGTCTTTCTTCTAGCTCCAGAACCTCTACCCTTTTTAAACGCCTGGGAGATACCTAAATAATAGCAAATCTAATGAATTACTCCTCAGAGAAACTGATTTCACAAGGTAGACAGAAGGGGAGATGGGGTGGCAGGAGAGGAAACAAATGTCTGAGGTGACAGTTTGAGTCCTTCTGGCAATCTCTGCAAGATCAGAGATTCAGAACCTCGAAGGGAAATACAGAGGGTGGAGACTGGGTGCCAGGCCCCATCCTGCCAGGAGCTAGCTGAGGACCTGACAGGCTTCAGGCTCTATAGAACAAGCAGATCAGGCCAGGACAACCTGACGTTGCCTCCCACTCGCAGACTCCTTCTCAGTGGTGATGCTACCTCTACAGGAAGAAGCCCTGGGAAGTCGGTAATTAGCAAGAACAGGGACAACTGGTGAAACGCAAGAAACTGACTGTTTTGAAAGACAAGGTCATTTTCAACGTGTAAAGCTCATCTTCTGTGTTTATTCATACAGAGGAATTCGTGTCCATGAGGGGAGGCTTTTTTGTCACTGGAGGAAGCAGAGGTTCCCATCAGAATGGAACCGGTAATTAACTTTGTGCTCCGTGGATCTGGTATCTTCCTCTAGTGACTTTGGGGACATGCGAGTGAACAGAAGTGACCTTTTAGAACAAGGGTGGAGAGTGTGACACGTTATTTTTCTTCTCCTCCCAAGCCCTGAGGACCTAGAGTGACGGGCAGGTGCTGCTCCAGCCTCATGTGACCAGGGAACAGAGGTCACTGCATTTTTGCCTTCGGTCCTGGGGAAGTCGGTTGCAAATGGTTTTCTTTTGTGATAATTGCTTTGGGCTCTGCTCAGGAAGCAGCACGAAGAAGTCTCCTCTTCTGTAGGACACGACCCTCTATGCCCAACAGCTCATCTACAATAGCTACACCAGGAGATTGCTCTGGGGGTTGAGGTGTCCTTGGTGCTAGCTGCAGTTCTCTGCAGCTGGTTCTGAAGTCTTTATTGTATTATCAGCTAAAATATACCAGAGAGCTCTTAAATAACTGAGTCAATGAAACAGATCTAAATAGAGCAAAATGTAAGATATTTTTATTTCTGTCTTTTCAAGGTGTAAATTTAATTTTTTTGTGTTGTTGTTCAAAGGAAACACTTTGATCCTTCCTTATGACTCTTCACAAGCAAAATGATCTCAGTGATTTAAAAGAGAAATGGAAACCAGTCTCTAATTTGGTGAAAGAGCTGGGAAGAGAGATGTCTCAGGGGACAGGAAGATGACGTCTTCCCTCTTTGGGGGGCCCTCAGCAAAGGGCCAACCAACACACAGGTTCCCAGCACAGCTGTGTGATATCACTGAGGATAAAGAATGATTCATATTTAAGGACACCCATTTGTAATTATTTCTCCAAAAGCTTTCTAAAAGGATTGGAATTTCAAGGCAAGATGTATGATTCGTTCAGATTCCATTTCCTCCCTCAAAATAGTGATTGGAAACTTTAAAAATTTTATGTGACTGTGTCAAAGTCCTTTGCTCAAATAAATCTTACAGGGAAAACTGGTCTGTCCATAGGCAGATGTTAGGCTGCTCAGAGAGGCAGGGGAGGGGCCTGCACGAAGATTTCTGGCCCAAGGCTGTACCATCCCCAGTGTGAACTCCGATTCTCAATCCTCAGTGATGCTAAGGAACCATCCTGGAAACTTCTGTTAACCCACTCCTGCCTCTGTGAGATAATGCTTCTCATGAAGGAAGCTTTTTTCCTGTCTCTCCTTTTGAGATCTCTCTAGTGTTTCCATGGGATTCTGTACTAATCTGTCAACAAGCTCTTACCACATGTGTTGTTGGGCATGGCCCCCAGTGGGGCTCAGTGAGACTTGACTGGTGGTCAGGCTGAGATACCCTGATGTGGACACAGGCAAGAAACAGCCCGTCCAGGCATCAGGGCAGTTGGGGCTATCCGAGGTCAGAGGGGTCAGAAAAGGCTTCAGCCTGGGACACAGAAAAGGCCCATGGAGGCGGGCATCTCCAAGGCCAGCAGGGGGCGGTGATGAGTCTTGCTGTATGGCAGGGGCTGTGCCATGAGCTTTGCTTTGTTTTAGCCTCACTGCTGCTCTCTGAGGTCAGAACTAGCATATTTTGCAGATGAGGAAACTAAGGCTTGGAGCTGTTGATCAGCTTTGCAGAGTCAGTTTTCACACCTGGCAGAGTGGCCTCAAGCCTGTGCTGTTGGTCACCACGCTGGCCTGGGGATGCAGAGCAGGGGAGGGGAGGGCATGGCATAACCCAGGGGAGATAGCAGAGAGGACTGTCCAAGGGCAGCATTTCAGAGCCCCTGCTGTGTGGCAGACCCATCCTCTGAGTGTGCGTGGGCCCAACCTGAGCTCACAGAGAGGCTCTGGGAAACCAGAGGCTCTTGAACAGCCTTCAGACCAGATGGGACTGGCTGGCCACCTGCTGAGGCAGAGCCGGGATGAGTCGGGCAGAGCTGGCCCGTGCGGTGGTGGTGTGGGTCGAGCAGGCATTCTGGGCAGGAGCCCCAGCCCACCTGCTGGGCCTGCCTTCTCTTAACTTTCCCACTGGGAGAAGCCAGACAGACCCCAGGGAGCTTGGATCCCAGAGATGCTCTGGCTATGTCCTGCCTGAAGCAAAAGGGAGCAATGGGGACAAGTTCCATGCTGCTTCACATGCTCCTGATCCTGACAGCCTCTGTCCTTCTCCCTGGTGCCCAAGATCCTAGGAGCCTCATGTCTCCAGGGAGCCTCTCTTTCTTGTTGTGTGCCATGCTTGGACCTTTTTTTTTTTTTTTTTTTTTTAGTTGCAGCATGTGGGATTTAGTTCCCTGACCAGGGATGGAACTCAGGCTCCCTGCATTTAAAACTTGAGTCTCAGCCACTGGACCACCAGGTAAGTCCCCTTTGGGCCTTTTTTCCCTTTTATTGCAACCCTCTTTGAAGCAATCCTCTTTGAAGCTCCTCTTCAGCCCCTTCTTCAGGGGGTTTTATCAGCTCTGATGTGGGAAAGAAACGATTAATATATACCAAAGTTTTAATAGCAGATAACTGTCCTAACAATGTTTTTTCCCTTTTAAATAAGGGCAATGCCTTAAGCTAAAGGAAGGAGCCCTCAGTTATGGAACACAGATACTGACCATCAGCCAGTTAGCAGGGAGAGATTTGAGTAGGGTGAGAATTTATGATACCTGAGTCATATAAAATTTCCTGGGTCTCAGCACCAACTTGCAAGAGTAGGAGGGAATAAACATCTGTTGGCATGCTTTGAGACTTTCCTTCCTTTGCCTGAATCCCAGAAAGTGGGGATCCAAAGACTGCATAAGTTTGCAGTGATAGGGAAACTACTGTCCATCACTCACAAGCAGAGTTTGCTAAGGGCCTGGGACAAAGAACCTGGACACACAAAAAATGAAATGTGCATCTGAGAGAGGAAGAGACATATACCAAGTGAGTGAGGAGAAATGATGGAGGAGGGCCAGTGCCAGGGATGCAAGGACTGAGGGACTGTCGTTGCATTTTGGGGCCTTAGATAATGTGCAATTTACATGGGTGGGAGAAGTTTTCAGCGCTATAGATGTGGGACAAAAATAACATTAATATTGGAAATACAGTTTCTCCTGGTTTAACTCAATCAACTCACTGACAATTTAAGAAGCATCAAAAAAATGTAAGTCCGTCTGTACCAAATAGATACTCCTATTTCCCAATGCTGCTCCATTTTACAGTTGAAGAATCGGAGGCATGGCAGGTTTAGCGCATTTTCCCAGATCTCCCAGTAAGTTAGGAACAGGGCTTGATGTAGAGGCCCCAGATTTCCAGGTGGCTGCCTATGTCGGACATCATCGATGGTGCTGATGGCTTTGCTGGCAGGCATGGTCCCTTCCCCCAAGTCCATGAGCATGACTGAGTCCTGACTCCCCTGGAAATGAGGGGCAGGGCACTGGATTGGTACTCTACCCCAGTGCCCAGGACAGTCACCAGTGCAGACAGAACCTGATAAATGTTTGATGTACACAAGTGAAAGTGTGGCACTTTGGGGATGTTTTTACAGTCGTGTTTAATCTGTTGCATTTTAATCTTCATTTTTTGCCTTCCCAAAGTTATATAACTTTTGGAGCATTTTCCCACATCTCTAAAATGAGAATAAAAACTACTTCAGTGTGGGTTGGGAGGAGTCATGCAGTTAGAAGGAGTGCTGTGAACAGCCTCCACCCTTCAACCTGTCCTGCCCACAGGCTAAGGCATTCTTTCTCCCTGGTCAAGAGCAGCTATGGGAACAACCTGTTCCAGGCATGAAGTTAAAGCCCATCCTACCTGCTGAGACCCGTTTCAATGCAATCCAGATCTCTGTCCGTGGTCCTGACCGAGGGGTGTGTCCTGGTGGGGTGGGAGTACTGGGTGCTAATCTTGGCCATCTTTTCGCTGGGTCGCATTCCACCCCAAGGTGGCTGCTGAAACATGAACACAAACCAGATATGTCATCAGGACGAGGAAGTAACTGAACACCCAGCTCGTTTGGGAGGGCTGCTCCCCAGACAAGCCCTGGCACACGTCCCCCTCCATCTCTCCCACAGCTCCTGCCACAGTGTTTTAGTTGGCTCTCTCTGGGTTCTCCCATTCAGAAGCATAAAGGTCTTTTACTCCTTTGTATAAGCTGCATGCCAAGAACTGCTCAAAACTAAATGCTGAGCAAACAAATGAATAAACTTGGTATCCAGTGTAAGAAAGCTAAACCCTCATGATTCTCTTCAATGATGCAGTGTCCCTCTTAACTCTGACTTTGTGGTGGCTCAGTGGTAAAGAATCCACCTGCCAGTGCAGGAGACACCAGTTCAATCCCTGGTCCAGAAAGATTCCTGCATACCATGGAGCAACTGAGCCCAGGTTCCACAACTGCGGAGCCTATACTCTAGAGCCCAGGAGCTGCAACTGGGCCCTCATGCATACTAGCGTCTGCACCCTAAAGCCTGAGTTCTGAAACAGGAGAAGCCACTGCAGTGAGAAACTTGCCCTCACAGCAGCGAAGACCCAGCAGAGACAAAAATAAACAATTTTTTTTAGTAAAAAAAAAAGTCTGACTTTGTCATTTGCCTATATTTTATCTTACATTTTGCTCATTTTATAGCTCCCCCAAATCTTGTTTTAAAACAAAGCATAAAAAGCCTAAATACTTGACATTTATAAAAACCTTTACAACAAGATATTCAATCCAATACACGCTTCATCTTATTTAATCTTCAAAATAACCTCATCAGATACATACAATTTCTGTCTCTACTTAAAGATGACTAAATTGAGATCCCAGTGCTGACCATGAATACTCTCCCTTCAGCAAACAGTGGAAGGTGCCCCTCTGATCGATGAAAAAGCAAACTGATGTGAGTGCACAGCTAGCATGATGGAAACAGACCAGTTGCATAATTTCTGATCAAAATTCTGCAGGAGGAAAATAAATTCCTGAGGATAGTTCTTCTGAGGCAGATGAGCACAGGCTCTCTTGAGCAGCCACATAGCTTAAGTGTGTCAGAAATCAATTGAGACCACTCCAGAGAAAAATGGTGATTTCCAAAAACAGCCCAATGGCTCACTCCAGAACTAAATACATTTCATATCCAAAGGAAAGTTGGTGCAAGGAGCCCAGAGCACTGCACCAAAGTACCTAACATATATGTGGTCTGTGCTCATCACAAGTTATTCAGGGAGGGGAAGATATTGGCTTAGATCTGGTTCATTTCTGAGGTTTGATAGTTTAAGTCGATGATTTAATTAAAATTTTATAGTTTTCTCAATAGATAAAAAATGGTTTTGGTTTTTGAAAACGATGTTCATTTATGTAACTTAGTTTCTGGCTGACCACAGGAGATACAAAGAAATATAAGACAAAGACAGTTGTCAAGGATCTTACAAGTGGGGCAGATGACAGATACCAAAGAGTCCTGCTGGTTGTGTCAAGGGCTTGGATTCTGCTCTAAGCCCAGCAGGGATGTGGTCAGATGTGCAAAGGTTATTCTGACTGCAATGGGGGGGACATATTCAGGGACCATGAGCAGCTGAGTGCTGCAGTATCTCAGGGGAGAGAAAATCGTTGCCTGAACTAGGTTTGTGGTAGTGAATCAAATACAATAAATTTAAAACTAAATGGATAGGAGCATGGGGACATGGCAACTGATGGAGGATCAATGAGGGAGTCATGCTGCCATGCCTGCGGGGGTGTGGGGCTGGTGGTGCTGCCCACTGATGGGGGGACTGGGGAAGGAGGAGGGCTGAGGAAGAGAATGATTCCAGTTTGAGATATCTGCGGAAACTGTGATGCCAACATATGAAACAAGAATCTCCTGTTAAAGAAGTGGATCTATAATTTGAAATTATCCATCCAGAGATTTTTAAACTGAGCCCTGACTGTACTCAGTTAGAAAGTGAAAGTGAAGTCACTCAGTCATGTTCGACTCTTTGTGACCCCATGGACTATAGCCTACCAGGCCCCTCTGTCCATGGGATTTTCCAGGCAATTGTACTGGAGTGGATTGCCATTTCCTCCTCCAGTGGATCTTCCCGATCCAGGGATCGAACCCAGGTCCCCCACATTGTAGACAGACGCTTTACAGTCTGAGCCACCAGGGAAGTTATGTGCCAGGCAATATGCTAACAGCTAAGGTTTTATTAGAAAACAATATGCAGCTTTGTCCTCAAGGAGCTTACAGTGGGATCTAGAGAAACTCTTAAAGAAGTCTGGGACTGTTGAAAATCTATCAAAATTACTCTTTGTACATTTCCAGGAAAATTGTACCAGACAAAGAAAAATCTCATTGCCTCCAGTCTGAGCCCTTTCCCTGAACTGCCCTCTCCACCCTGGGGTCAAACCCTGACTCTGATGCCGTTGAATGGAGGCAGCACTTCTGGACCCTCACAGACCTGCCCAGTGTGGAGAGCTCCTGCATGCCAGGCACAGAGTAGGTGCTTGCGTAACACTGTCTCCTTTAACCACCTCCCCGCCCCCAGCAGCCTCCCTTTTCCAATGAAGAAACTGAACAGGTCAGCAGTTTCCCTCATGTTGTTGCTTGCGACCTGGGCCAAGATGAACAAAAATCTGATTCCAGAGCCTGATAGTGTAAAGTCTGTGGGTAGAAAAGAACTGGCACTGCTTTTTGGCCTAGCAGTAGGGCCCCTGCCTGGGGTCCCATTCTTTAAAGAACCCACTCTGACCTCTTTCCAAGCACAGCCCATGACCACCGGGACATGCCCACCCAGAACCCTGCCCCCTGCCCTAGGCTATGCTCTGGATGCCCTGGACCCCCAAATTCTCTGCCCAGCAGGCTGTGGACTGGCTCTTGAGCCTGCTGAGGCCTCTTCCCAGGTCTGTCTTCCTGAGAAGTGTGTCAGTGTGCACACCCTTAGACTTCCAGGTGGCTCAAGGAGGAGCTGTTTGTGCGGGAGGTTAAATGGAGCTTGGAGGTATGGGGAGAATGTCCATGTGCGTGTGTGAAAGTCTCCCCTGTGACTTGGGATAAACCCAAAGGGGAAAGAAGGGGGCAAACCACGGATGAGAGACTGAAGGTCAAGTCTCCCCATGCTACCATGCTCTGAGGCCATTGTGACGCGTGTGCAAAGCCAGAAGTGCTAGATTACAAGCCCTCCTTGGGCAACCCTTGACTGATAGAACCCAGAACCAAGGGTAGATATTCCCCTCTTTTGTCCCCTCAGGGAGACAATTTAGACCTATATTCTGCAGGGCTCTTTGCAGAAGCCCTTGAAGGATCTAACCAGTTGCCCATAGTGGTGATTAGTTTGATAAACTACGCTTGGGGTGGTTTTCCCTTTTTTCCTTGTTTTGTCTTCTAAGACTCTTACTTCTCTTCCTTGCAACCACTTTCCCCAAAAAGCTGCCTGCCAGTATGCCCTTACCCAAAATTCTGTGGGTTCTTATGGTGAGAAGAGTGAATTACCTCAACTCAGAGAATATTTTTTAGTTATTCAGACACGGTAAGTGGGCCCTTGACCCAGACCTCTCAAGGGTTAGAAGTAATCTAATTTTCTTTTTTAATTCTGTGTTCTTTATCCAGGAGAACAAGGTTGGGTAGGGCAAGGCAAAATGTACATAATTAAAGGAAAATGTTAGTTTAAGAAAAATCATAAGATATTTCCCCCCGATTGTTTCATAAATGTCATAATGGTTGCTTTTTTAAATTACCTTAAAGACTAAGGATCCAAACAAGATCTATATATTCTGATTGCTTGATGTATCTCTTTGGTATTTTTAAATCTAAAGTTTCTATGCATTTCTCTTCTTTCTTTTTATGGAAAAAAACAAAACTGCTTGTACTATTGAGTTTCCCACAGTATGGATTTTTGCCAATTCCAATTTTACAATGTTTCCTGTAAACTGGTATCTGTACTCAGGATGTGGTTAAATTTGGTTTCCATTTTTTTTTTTTTTGCAAGAATATTCCTTTGGGTGATTTTAGCAGCCATTGGTGATCATTGATTCATTAGGAGTTGCATATTGGTGATATTCTACCATTCCATCTTCATAAGTTAGCTGAAATATTCTTTAAAAAAGAAAATTTGACATGATTTGGCTGCTCAGTAGTATGACTCATACAGGAAAGGTAGGTGCATGCACGCTAAGTCACTTCAGTCACGTCCGACTCTGAGACTCTATGGACTGTATAGCCTGCCATGCTCCTCTGTCCATGGGATTCTGCAGGCAAGAACACCATCGTGGGTTGCCGTGCCCTACTCCAGGGATCTTCCTGACCCAGGGATCAAACTCACATCTCTTATGTCTCCTGCATAGGCAGGCAGTTTCTTTACCACTAGAGCCACATGGGAAGCCCAGGAAAGGCAGGATAAACATTTAATTCAACCCAAAGGATTCCCCAACTGCCCAAGTGTTTTCACATCTCTTGGTCCCATAAACTCTAGGAGAACTCACAGATGAGATCATGAAATTAAAATCAGTAATACTGAAGCTCTGTTGAGAATGGAAATCACCATCCAGCCAGGAGCCCCTGAGTGTGGGACAACTGCATATCCATTATTTGTACATCCTCAGGAACCTCAAGAGGTAATAGTGAAGCTGATTTTGGAGATGAGGAAATGCAGGTTAGGGCCTCTCTGACCCTGAAGTCCATGTTGTGGCTTGTTTTATCACACCCACTGCAGGAGATTAGAAGTGCACAAATATAATTTTAATTTTAAGCATGGGAAGATGATACATCCTACCAACTAGTAGAGTGACCTTGAAGTGGATCCCAGGTGTGAGTGGTTTGTGATCATCTCCCAAATCCATTCCAGGGCTTGACTGGAGAATTTAGGACACACTGTTTCAGACAATTTCTTTCTTTCTTTCTTTCTTTTTTTTTTAACAGCATCACTAAATCCATCGTGTTTTCTTCCCACCGACACACTTACTGATTCTCTCAGTGTCCTAAACATTGCACCTGGCCCTGAGGAGTATGAAGATGAAGAAAACAGGTCCCTGTCTTTGAAGGCACAAAACTGCATGAGGAAACAGGCATGCCAATAGCACGGGAGGAAAGAGAGGTGCTGAAATAGAGACAGAGGCACGATGGGAAGCAATGCAGATGGCGGGAGACTAATCCTGTCTTAGGGACCACTGAGGTCTAAGGAGACTCCTTATGTGAGGAGCAATCACCATATTTAACAGTATCTGACATCTACCACGTGTGAACCACTGTGCTGTGCACCTTTAAGGATTTGATTGTCTTTTGTGCATAGCTCTAACTCTCTCCACTGTTCTCAGCTTGGATATCTAAGAAGGCAGGAGTCTAACACAACTGGCCCAGCTATTCTCGTGTTTTTCTCATTCCCTCATTAACTCCAGAAGACTTAAAGGAGTTAATAAACTTTACTTAAAATATTTTATCCTCCAAAACACCCATCATATACTCATGGTAGGTAATAAAAAGTAGGTGCATAAATGGAGGAAGATCCAGGTGAGTAATTGCAATGATGACAATGATAATTACTACAGTATCTTTATTAGCCTTTACTCTTTGCCTGGTACTGTTCTTGATAACTTAAGTTGTATTAAACTCACTTGATCCTCCTAACACTTCTGTGAATGAGTCATGCTGAACATTTACGTCCTATTTAAGAATAGAGGGGAATTTATGAGGGAGAGAGCAAGTAAGCCACAGAGGAAGTTAAAACATGTAAAGCTCTATTTTTTAAATTGAAATGTGCTTCTGAAAAAAAATCTTGGTCCCCACTTGTGATGACTAACTTCTCATACTAAAAAAATATTGTCCATGTCCTGTCCTCTTTGTTATTCTGTCTTAAACATGAAAACTAGTCCTGGTTCCATGTATGTTGACTGACACATTGTCATTTTCCAAAACCTGGATGTAGCGCACCAACAGAGAGGTGTGAGGCCTCTGTGAATGAGCACTGTCCTGGGTAGTGACTCCTGTTCAATCAGGGCCTGGCAGGTCCGATCAGCGAGGCACTAAGTCTGGACATAAAGCCACGCCAAGCAGATGGGAATCCCCATCAGAGCAGAGCCCTGCATTCGTGCTGGGCGCACACACTTGGCCCAGGCTTCCATTTTCTTCAGCTGGGATGGACCATTTTTAACACTTGGGGTCTTTGATCTTCTCAGAAGTAACCTGTCTCTGGGCTTCAGCCATTTCAAACCTCCACTCTGGGCAAATAGCACTCAGCTAATTCTCAGTAAGTGTGAGGTTGGGCAGGCTCATTTTTTCAAATTAAACTCCAAAGATAAGTTAGTAACTCCCAGAAAGTCTGCACACCTTGGAACTTTTATCTAAAGCACACTTCTAGTTGCCTTCCCCTTCTTTCCTATTTCATCTGAGAACTTCAGGGTAGAAGGGAAAATCTCTACTGCTGAGCCACTGAATCACTCAGACACATGAGCCAGCCACAGAACAAACACAGGGACCAGAGCAGAGCTCAATGATAAGGGTTTTGTGTTTTCAAGCAGTTCCCTGAGTAAAATATCTTTTGTTTGCGACACATGACATTGGAAAGACAATATAGGTGGTCGTGTGTACTGTACTAAGAGGAAGGAGAGCCGGAGTCTCTTCTCAGCTCAGACTTCAATTTTGGCCTGTGACCCAGCACTTATAGTTTCTTCATCTAATAATGGGACATAGACTATGGCACACAGATGAAGTCTTCCACAGAAACCCAATTCAAAAAACATTCACTTGTAGTGTTCTATGTAAATGTTTGATGATTTTTATAAAGACAATAGTGGGATATAAGTTAATTTTGACCATAATATCCAAATAGTAAAGTTAGGTATGGAACACATCATACCAACCAATGTTATCTCTATTCATTTGGGATTTTAAAATATTTAAATATACATTTTAAAAAACCCTTAAAATGCAGGCAGCATACCTTTGGGAACTCTGCGGAACAGAGTTACAAACCAAGACCCAGTAGATTATTAAAGGGCCTTCTGTTTCAGAATTCCCATGATGGGACAAAACTCTACAGTGCAAATATTGTACCTGATAGTCCTCTCCTATTTTCTATGAATGTGATCCTATATGGAGGAGATAAAAATATTCTAGAGTTTCAAAAACAGAAAGGGGAAGCAACTATATAATGTCAGTATTCTCTGGACATGGCACAAATACAAACAACTTAAATATCAGAACTTAATGTGAGAAGATGAAAACTATATTAATAGGCAAAGATTTTAATAACAAAATACTAGAAAACCAAATCTAGCAATACATAAAAAGTATCTTATACCATGGTCAAGTGATACTTATTCTAGGAATGCAAAGTTGGCTTATCATCCAAAATTAATCAGCCTAGTATATCATATTGGGCTTCCTGGGCAGCTCAGCTGATAAAGAATCCACCTGCAATGCAGGAGACCTGGGTTCAATTCCTGGGTCGGGAAGTTCCCCTGGAGAAGGGATAGGCTACCCACTCTGTATTCTTGCCTAGAGAATCCCCATGCACAGAGGAGCCTGGTAGGCTATAGTCCATGGGGTCACAAAGGGTTGGATGCAACTAAGCACAATGATGCACACTACACTGTATTAATAGGTTAAAGGGTAAAAACATGTTCATCTCAATGGGCACAAGAAAAGCATTTGACAAAATCCAACATATGTTCATGTTAAACTGTCAATAAACTAGGACTAGAAGGAAATGTCCTCAACCTGATTAAGGGCATCTATGATCAACTCATTTTCAACAATGGTGCCAAGATAACTCAATGAGGGGAAGAATAAATGGTATTTTCATCAGATGTGCTGGTATGTAAAAGAATACATACCATTCATAAAAATTAACTCAAAATAGGTCATAGACTTAAATATAAGAGCTAAAACTATAAAGGTTCTAGAGGAAGACAGAGGAGTAAATCTTCCTGACCTTGGGTTAGACAGTGGTTCCTTAGATATGACATCAAAAGTATAATGGACTAAAGAAAAAAGGTTAGGCTTCATAAAAAAAAATAAATAAAACCTTTGTGCATCAAATGATATCATCAAGAAGTAAAAAGGCAACCCACAGAATGGAAAAAATAATTTAAAATTATATATTGGTAAGGGCCTTGTACCCAAAATATGTAAAGAACTATTACAACTCAATAATAAAAAGACAAGTAACCCAATTAAATAATGGGCAAAGGACTTGAATACATATTTCTCTAAGGAGATAAATAAATGTTCAACAAGCACATGAAGAAATGCTTAATATATTTAGTTATGGAGAAATGTAAGTTAAAATCATGATATCACTCCACACTACCTAAAAGGGCTAAAATTAAGAAATAAACAGACAATAACAAGTGTTGGTAAGGATGTGGAGAAGCTGGAGTCTTCACACGCTGCTGTTAAGAAAGCTGTAAATGGTGTAGTCACTTTGGAAAACAACTGGGCAGTCCCTCAAGATGCTGAAAGTAGTCACCATAAGACCTGGGAATTCCGCTCACAGGCAGATACCTAATGAAAATATATGTCCACACAACTTGTATTTCAACGTTCATAGCAGCATTATTCATAACAGTCCCCAAATGGAAACAACCTACATGTCTATCAACTGATAACTAGATAAACAAAATACAGTCTGTCTACATAATGTTATTCAGGTGGAATTTTATTTGGCAATTAAAAAGGATAAAATACTGATACCTACTACAACATGGATGAGCCTTGAAAACATGATGTTAAATAAGCAAGCCAGACACAAAATGCCACATATCATATAATTCAATTTGTATGAAATGTCCAGAACAGGCAAATCTATAGAGATAGAAAATAGGTTAGTGGCGCCAGGGACAAGGATGGGAGGGGAGTTAGAAAAGAAAATGTCTGATAATGGGTGCAGGATTTCCTTTTGGAGTGTTGAAAAGTGTTAAGCTGTAACCCGCAGAAGGTGGAGTTCTCCTGCTTCTGAATTCCATGCATTTCTATAACCCAACCAAAGAGCAGCTTGCACATACCAGCTGTAGATTTTCAACTCCTGACTGAGAAAAAAAGCTCACATTGTCCCCAAACAGGAAGAGATTTAGGGTGAAAGAGAATGCACTGAAATTGTAACAATGTTGTTAGTTTTGTTACTCAACAGCCAAACAGAGGCTTGCCACATGCCTGGAAAGTGTCTTGGTCTGCAGAGATGATTCAAAATTCATGGGACTCTGGTTTCCTGAGCTTTAAGTGCACTCAGTTTCTAAATGACTACTTTGCAATAAGATTCAGCTGCTCAGGCTGAGATTCCAAGAGGATGAAACTACTTTCTAGATGTTGCTAGAACTGGTGAATCCAGATCTCTGTAGCCAGCCTTACAGATGCTTCTGCAGAATTATGTCTGCTCCTCCACACACACACACACGCTCGCGCACGCACATGCGCGCGCACACACACACACACACACACTCACAGTCATCAAGGCCAGGCAAAGCAAGGACCCATTTCCAAGACTAGCTGCAAGCACAAGAAGTAAAGTATGTTATTTCCCCTTAATTAACTTTTGGGATATGATTATAAAAGTAGTACACTGTCATTATAGTAAATTATAAAATGGTCGTATCCAACTTTGAGCACTTGCCATACCAGGCACTGTGCTGAGAAATTCACTCCAATTGCTTCATTTCTTCTCCAACAACCCAATGAGGCAGATAGTGTAACTCCTGCTACCAATTTGCACATGAAGAACCTTGGGCTCAGAATGGCTAACAACAGTTACTGTTAACAATGGCAGCAGCACTGGGGAACAAGTCTGTTTGGGTTTAACCCCTATACTAGATTATTCTAATACAAGGTGGGATGTGTGAAATTCCTCATAGAACAACAAAGAGGTGCCATGCTTCTAAATCCCTGGTAGAGGAACTAGGATCTGATGCCAAGCCAAAAGTAAATAAATAAGACAGGACAAAAGAAGTGCTTTGGGGATGAGATGAGGGCCAGGATGTGGGCCATGTGAGAGAGGATGCAGCATATCCAGAGAAGAATTGATACAAAACTGTCCTGAATGGCACCCTCCCACTGGAGCCTGCTAATCCCCCAGCTAAGACTGGCATAAGCTTCCAGACCTCCCTCTCCCTCACTTCCCTAGATCTACCGTCACCAAGTCCTCTGTCCCCTCTGTTGCCTTCCATTCTTCCATTCACTAATTCAGAAATGGCTTGAGCCCTAACCATGTGCCAGGGCTGTACAGGCAGTAGGGGTGTGACGGTGAACAATCCAGAAGCAGCTCCTGGCTTCTTGAGTTCTGCTCCCACTTTTGTCCAGGATCTTGTCCCTCTCTCCAGGATCGTCGAAACAAATCCACCCATGCCCTTTGCCGTGGAAGCGCAGAGTCCTAACCACTGGACCACTAGGGAATTCCCACACAGTGGTTCTAATCATGTCAATCAGAAACTTTTAGAGGTGGCCTATTTTCTCCAGCATGTAGCCTTGGCCTGACATTAAAGATTTTTTGTAACCTGGATCATATTACCTTAAAACTGATGCTCCATTTAAACCAAATCACTCACCCTTTCCTTAAGGGTGACATGAGTTTTCTCATCCCACTCACTGGCATAGAATGCTCACCAAAGCCCACTCTGCACTGGCTTTTACTTCTCAGTCCCCCTTCCAGAGCAGCTGAGGATGGAGTGCCAGGCTCTGGCCAGCAGAGTCCCCCATTGATGGAACCCCGCCAACCGCAGACACTGCACAGGCAATACACTAAACTGCTGAGACCTTCTGAATCAATTACTGAATGCAAGTTTGTGTGCCAGAAACACAGAAGGCCAAGTAATATCAAAACCAAAATGCTGCCGTTTCGAGCAGAGAAAGGTTTATTGCAGGGCTCTCAAAGCTTTCAGTAAAGCTTTTTCTAGGAAAGGTGATGGATGGGTGTGGTGACTTGTTGCAGATTTCTTGGGGTCACATCCTTTGTTCTAAAGATCAGGTCATGGTGAGGCCACAGGGCTCCTGTAAACCTCCACCAAATCCACCAAAGAAAGTAGTAAAGCATAGAGAAGCCTGCGTGCTGCGGTCCATGGAGTCACAAATAGTCTGACACGACTTAGTGACTTAGCGGCGGAACAACAAATGTTATTCTCTGTTCTGAAAAGGAAGCGCAAGGTCCCAAGACTCAGCTCTCTCCCTCTGATGCCTCGGCCCTGGCAAAGGCGCAGTGGGGGTGTGTGTCTCTGCTGGTGCCCTTCACCCTGCCCAGGAGGGTCCCTCCAGCACCTAGTCTTGGTCCTCCTGCCAGCACCCTCAGGACCAGGTCCCCAGACCCTGCTCAGCCATCATCAGGGTGACCGGA
The DNA here is from genome assembly GCA_006408675.1 of Madoqua kirkii. Lineage (NCBI taxonomy): Eukaryota > Metazoa > Chordata > Mammalia > Artiodactyla > Bovidae > Madoqua > Madoqua kirkii. The sequence continues at coordinate 68,481 of SJYC01123631.1, read as the reverse complement.
ACCCAGCCAGCCCTCAGGCTTGTTGTTTAACCTGGAGTGAAAGTGAAGTCGCTCGGTCGTGTCCGACTCCTAGCAACCCCACGGACTGCAGCCCACCAGGCCCCTCCGTCCACGGGATTTCCAGGCAAGAGTACTAGACTGGTCTGCCATTGCCTTCTCCGTTAACCTGGAGAGAAGCATTTATATGGAATCAACAGGAATACCCATTCTAGCAAATACTCATCAGGTCAATTCCCAGCTCCTGACAACTGCCTTGGTTGAGAAGAGCCCCACGCACAGAGGTGGACCTGAAGTAACCATGTGCAAGATCCTTGCAACTTAACCCTCGCCTCCGGCCACTTACTAGGAATGGACAACCATCTATGCTGTTGCCAGTTTTGAAACTTGAAGGGAGAGACTGAAGCTGGCTGAAGCTGGTACCTGAATGGCAGTGTCCACGCACTCCAGTTGCTGAGGCCTCCACAGACTCGGACCTGTGAAGACCACCTCCGCCATTAGAAGGCGAGAGGTTCCCAGGGCAGCTGGGCCGGGGGCTCTGGAGCTACCGAGAACACAGCCCTCAGCCTGTCCTGGGACCCCAGTTCACCCACTGGCCCCCAGGCTAGAGGACCTGGAGGGTCCTGGGGAGAAGGCTGCCATCCACCTCCCACAGCACCCTCCGCCATGACGACCACTGTGAGGGCCATCGTTGAGAAGTGAGCCGGGCTCTGACGGAACGCTCTGGGCCTCACGCTCATGATCTCGCGAGAATTGTGAGCTAGCGGCCGCGCGCCGCCCCACCCATCTTATTAATATAAGTCTCAGCTACCACGGGGCTAGCCTGTGAGGAGGAAATTCATGTCTTTGCTCCTGCTAGTCCCTCTGCCTAGAGACCTTTCCCCTCTTGCTCCTTAGTTGAAATTCCTTCGTTTCAACTCCAATATGTCCTCCCCTGGGTGAAGGGGTGGCGGTGGTCTGTCATCCCCTCCTCTGTACTCTCCGGGCACTATCACCTCTATTTCCGTCCAGAGAGGAGGCCATCTCCGCACCGGGATGTGCGGAGACCAGGGGCTGTGTTAGTTTAGTTAATTCTGTCTCCCACAGGGCTTAGTCTTGCGATTTGTACTCAGGAGTAGTCAGTGAGCAGCAGACATGAGTTAGGTCAGAGCGAAAACCATTTTACCCCAGCCTCATTGTAACAATTGGAGGATGGAAATGGAAACTTGACCCATCCCAACCTGGAGGCCACAGGGATTAGAGAGGGTTTCAGGTGAACAGGCGGCTAGGCAGCGTGTGTGTTGTGGGGAGGGGGGAGGGCAGGGGGAGGTTGAGCGCCAGCAGTACCTGATCATTGCCATCCCTCTTTCACAACTGCAGGAATCCCTCAGGCTGTGCAGGATCTGGGGGAGCTACTACTCAAGAACTTCTGCAACTTCCAACTGTTTACCTCCGGGGTACCATGGCGATGGGAAATTGGTCGTCATGGCAACACCATTATTGCCAAGACGCTGCAACCGCGGGCAGATAGTGAATGAGAACAGGAAACGCATTAAGCACAGGAGCATCAAAGGCAAGAGGCACAAGCAGTCCTGGCCTAAGTCCGTGCTAAAGTGACTGAGATCTGCAGAACTAGTCACCCAAAGAGCATCCAGTGACCCTCTCCTGGCATCCAGCGCCCATCGAGGACCCCGTTTATGACGGAACAGAGGCGCCACATCCTTTAATTTTCCCACTAGTTCAGTGAAATCCTAACGCGCTTCCCGAACCAGAAGAATTTTCAAGAATCTGAAACTTGGGCGTACAAGCTTAGAGCTAGTGGCTGTGACAGGCGTTCTCCTCCCTTCCCCTGGCCTGACTTTCCAGGGCCCCATCCAGTGATTTCTCACTTAAGTATATCACCCCATGCCTAGACAACGGTATCAGTTGGGAATTTTTATGAATGAAAGTGTGTGTGCGCGCGTGGGTGTGCAGGTTGGTAGGCTGGAGGACAGGTCCAGAGTGACTGAACTCTCCCGGAGAGAGCCTGAATCCAGGTCTGGCGCTACTGCCCCAGAGTTGGAGGTACCAGGGAAGGTGCCGACCCCAGTTTCGCCCCTCTGGAAGATTTGGAGAGGAGCGCCCACTATCACGCTGTCGGGTTTCCAGATGAAGAGTTGTGCAGGCGGAACCCCTCGCAGGGAGCCCTGAGCGAGTGAACTGCCTGTCCCGGGCACCGGGTCCATCGCCGCGGAGACCACAGACCCGGGCTCGGGGGTTTTCTTTGCTGCTGCCCCCGTCATCCTCGGCCACATCCCGCGTCTAACTAGGGATACCCACTTCAGAATGACAACGTTTAAAGTCTCAACAACAGCATAAAATAAGGCAGCTGTGAATTGGAGGATTACACGGAGAGGAGAATGAATCGGCCCTTCCTTCCTCCAGTCATCCAGCCCTTGCCCGGAAGGCTGGAGCGCAAGGGGTTGTTAGGCTGCGCCCCTCGAGGACTGGGAGTGGGGGCGGCGGCTGAGCTGGGGAGAAAAGTCTGAGGACGAGGACAGAGAGCCCGTGTGATTATCCGCTTAGGGGATTGCTAAGAATCAGAGGGCACACTCACCCCCAGCCCCTTCTTGCTCCTAAACGCTAAGCCCCTAAGACAGGAGCAGCCAGATCTCGGATTATGATTTTATCATTAAAAAACAAAAGTGCTCACTCCCCCAGAGAATTTTAATTCTTTGCCTCTTCCTCAGCCCACCTGTCTCCGGATCCTCAAGGCTGAGTAGGGTCCAGCGGAGGCAGTCCCCCGACCCCCGTCCGCGTTTCCCTTGGCTCCTGCTTCCTCCAAGTCGTGGTCATAACTTCCTTAGGAGCCGCGCACACTCGGAGAGACTCTGCGCAGGACCCCCATCTGGAGCCCCGGGAAAGAGGCGGCCACGAGCCTCTTCTAGGACCGGCGGCCGTGAAGGCGGGGCGTTCGGGTACCTGGTATCTTGGAGAGGTGTCTTGGGCGTGGTGCCAGGTGCATCCTTTCGTTGAAGGAGCCCAGCTTCTTCTGCCTCCAGCCTCGAAGGCTCAGCCTGACTTGGCCCAGCGTGGCGGCTGCGGGACGTGAGTAGAAGGGGGTGCGATAGATTTAGGAAGCAGGGACGGCCTCTAATCCTTTGATTGCTGCTGAAAGGATGTGTGTGCCGGGGTGGGAGCAGAGCTGGCCCTTGCTTCTGCCCGTTTCTCCTCTGTTTCAGCACCGGGGGCTGCGGGCAGCGCCACGCCCACCCGAGGGCCTCGCGATCCCAGTCCCTTGAGCGCGTATCTTTAATCCACTTTCATACTGGAGTCTGCGTCCCCCGCGCACCTCCCAGCGCCCCAAGAACCATCAGCTCAAGAGCCCCTAAATTCCTTACCCCACCAAAGTTTGAGCTCTCCGCGGCGCGCCTGTGCCTGAAGGAGCGTCTCCTCTTCACTGTGGACAGCAGCGCCTGCCTTGCTGGCTCCCACACGCTCCAGCCCCCGGACCCTCCTCTGCGGGCAGTGGAAGGAGCCGGTTGCCTCCCACTCTCTGCAAAAGTCAGGTGAGGCTCTGGAGCTTCAAAGGCGGTCCCGGAAGAGGCCGAAGCCGCTCGAAGCCATGCCCTCCGAGACAAGAGGGGCGAGCCAGGAGCAAGCAAGCAGCAAAGTCCGTCTGTCAGATCTGACTCGCTTCTAACCGAGAACAGCATCCTTGGACTCCTTCCTGGGACTTTGTTTTGAAACTTGTATTGTAACTCATATTGCATGAGAACACAGCAGAGATCTGGGAGTTTGAAGTTTAAAGGTGGGAATATGTATCCCCTCATTTACAATCTTAGTGGGGAGAGTTTTAGAAACAAATGTCTCTTGGGGATATGGTGTATTCTCCTTGCAGAGTTTTGGTTTCCTTCTATCACACCAGACAACCCAGATTCCCTGAACTAAAAATTAAAACCTACCAATCCAGCTGGTATTCATTGCCCACTATGGAGGCCAAAGGTGCTTAAACTCTTTTTGAAGAAAAAGCCTTATAGCAAAGCTGCCACATTTCTGCAAACTCACTTTCTCCACAGAAGGCATATATCTGACACACACATATCAGGGATAAAGACCTAATCTCACCTCCTGTTCACTCTCCGGTTCTGGGTGAACAGGTCCCAGGAGGAGTCCAGCTTTCTTGTCTGGGACAAGAAGCCTCTGGGTTCCAAGTTTCCATAAATTAACACTCTTACAGGAAGAAACTCTGAAGGAGCAGATCTCCCTCAGGAGCCTGAAAACCAGAGGCTTCTCTGAGGACTTGAATTGGCACCTGGCATTTCCTGAACATACCTATCAAACTGTCTATTCATGGAGCAAACTGTCTTCAGAGGAGCTTTCAAGTTTATGCAGATTTGAAGAGAGAGATGAATATGTCCCATTCACTGGAGAAATAATGAATTAGACTTATGTACACATATTTATCTTACAGGAGGGACACAAAGCCTAGAAAAAAAACTTCCTTGAAAAGTCAGGCTAAATTGTTTACATTCGAAGGATTCTGGTTATAGGAAAACAAATGAATGGAAATGGTGAATCAATAAAACAAAGTTGAAGCCACAGAAGATGGAGAAGAGAGTTTTTGTTTGGTCATTTGGGCTCTTGGAAGAAACTTGAATTTACCACAAGAGAGAAAAACAATTCATGAGACCATGGTCTCCTTAGCCCACGAGTCTCCAACATACATCATTTATCCTGGGCAATTTTTTTTTTAATAGTACTTATTATTGAGAAACACTGCATTTCTTCTAATCCCTGTGATTTACCAAACAAGTAAGAGCTGTTTCCTGTTGGCTTGTCCTCAGGGAAGACAGGAAGCAGGTGGTTATCCTCTGTGGCCCAGAAATATTTTAGAGCTTATTTAAAGAATCTTGAATGCTGATTTTTGAAGAAAGTAGTAGTAGTAGCTATCAGGAGACAATTTTTGAGGCATAATATGAAAAATCCATTTGAACGCTGTTTTTGAGATGCAGACCATTTCTAAGATCTGAAGAGGAAAACAAGATCTTACAAAATTGATCATAAGCTGGAGAAGTGCACTGAATCTGATGAAAGAAGGTAGACCATCTACTATAGGACTGAGCACATAATTGGGCAATAGGGCATTAGTGGGTGTCGATAATTATTACTGAAGAACTTTTGGCACCTGAAAGATGGAAACAGATGAACTGAGACTGGGAATGAGCAGAAAGAGCCCTCAGAAAATGTCTCTGTGAATTTGCCTGGAAAGACGTCTAGGAGCAAGATCTTTGGCTGCCAGGATAAAGGGTCCAGATTTGGCCAAAGACACACTGACTGCGGTGGCATCTGAGGGTCTGTCCTATTGCTTAAGCTTCATCTGAGGTACACGATGGTGTGTATGGATGGCATCTTTGTCAACAGGCAGAACACAATCAGCACCAGGCAATCCCTGATGAGCCAATGGGATGTCCTCATAGGTCCATGGGATCCATAGGGATTGTCAGAAACCCAAAGCCTTGTGCCGGAAGAGGAAGACCACAGTGCAAAGGGCATGATGGAGAAGACGCTACTTCCTTATTCTGATGCTGCAGGTGAGATTGGGAGGAGAGAAGACCGGGTGGATCCTATGTTGTTTCAGTCTCAGTCAGGACTCACTAAAGCAATGAGAAGGGGTCTGTGGGGGAAAGGGTGGCACTCGGCCTTTGGGAGCTGAGGAAGCCTGGCCCCAGGGAGCTAGGAGACCAGTTCTGTTCACCTGTGATTTCAGTGCCAGAGAAATGAAAGGATAAATACCAGTCATGCCCAGAAGGACTGAGTTAGAACATGAGCCTGGATAAGTGTGGCTTAGGGGACTCCCCAGTGATATGGAAAAGATCCAGACACTGGGAAAGATTGAGGGCAGGAAGAGAAGGGTGTGACAGAGGATGAGATGGTTGGATGGTATCACTGACTCAATGGACATGAGTTTGAGCAAACTCCAGGAGACAGTGAAGGACAGGGAGGCCTGGCGTGCTGCAGTCCAAGGGGTAGCAAAGACTCTTGGACACAACTAAGCAACTGAACAACAGTAATAATTACTTTTAATTGTTTTAAAATTTAGAAATGGTGTGATTACAGAATATATAGTCTTCTGGGCTTTTTTTTTTTCCAACCAGTATTAAGATTCAGTGATGTTGTTGCTTGTAGCCATAGGTCTTTCAGTTTTACTCTGCATATGTACAATTTGTTATTATTCTGTGTGCCTATGATGTACTTTCATTTTAAAAAACTGGGAAGAGGAACTAAATTTTTGCTATTCTAATTATGTAAAATCTGCCCAGTCCAAACACTTCAGACATCCTGGGAACCTGATAATTACAGGCTGGTGTTAAAGGCACATAATTGGTGCCCAAAGGTGGGCAACAAGGCAGCTGCTTCTGCTGGGGGCCATATGGTGTCCGTTATGTTAAAGAACACACAATCTGATAAGCAGATAAGCCACACTAGCAGATTGGAAGTAGAAATGCAAACAGATAAGCCCACTTATCAGTAAGGGGAAGGTGTCAGCCAGCCCTGGCAGATGGCCTAGATCCCTGATGAATGATAAGGCAATTTGTAGGAGTGGCTTTCGGGAAATAAAATACTTAACGCAGAAGCAGACAAGGTTCACAGGACAGGCAATGATGCATCAGTTTTCCCAGCAAAAATTCTCCTAGTCAGTGTAAAATCATCTGGGGGAAAAATGCCTGAGGCAGGGAGAGGCAATTGTGTTTAGTTTTTAAGGCCCACTTTGCCTGCTTCCTTCTCAGACCATGAAGACGACGACCTCTGTTTCCCTCACCTACCTGGCAGTTGGAAGAATAGAAGAAAAATAATGAAATGTGGAGTTATGAATTCTATCCAAATGTCATTAAGAGCCCAAGGAGGTCTGTGGTGCTGTGGATCTAAGCTACTTTGTCCTGGGAGCCGCCCGCTTCAGGTCAGCTTGCAGGCAGTGGACAGGTAGGGGCTGCCAAAAGGCCTATGTGGGTGGGAGCCTTCTCACTCTGTACAAATCTCCCGTGTCTGACCACCAATGCCTGCAAGTCCACTCTCAGAATTTCATCCTTTTATTTTCAAACTTTGGTTCTTTTAAAAATGCCAGAAACTCCAGGTGCTAGAATGTGGTGGATAAAGAATCAAATAAAAAGTTCTGATAAGACTGAGGAGAGCATTTTGATGATGCTGGAAACCAGTGAGGGTGGCATGGTGTGGATATCATGGTGCGGGAGGGAAAGGAGGGTGGGTGCTATCAAAGAGGGCCAAGGCCGGATAACAGACACTCAATACTGAGGGCAAACTTGGCCCCCATTGCAGCCACGCCTGGTCCTGGCCTGGGAAAATCACTTGAGTGTTCCTCTAAGACTAAAACCTTCCTTTTCCACCCAAATGGAAGGACAATTACCTTTGCGATTGTAAAAGATGACAAATGTGTACCGAATGCAAGGCTGCTCGAGTGGACTGCAGCATGCATGCCCTCACAGGCGCTCATTAATAGATGTGAGTCACCCTGGGGCTCAGTACTGCTCAGGACCACATATTCATCAGGGCCTGGGGGAAACACATGGAAGTGTCCTGTGCATTTCAGTATAGATGGAGTATACGGCTAACATGCCTTCAGGAAATATGGCAAGTAAGGGGTGTAAATGCAGTTCCAAAAAATGCTTGAGAGCTTTCAGTGATCAGCTGAAAATACAGACCAAGAAAAAAAAAAGTAACAGGAACAAGGATAATGTTCTGCATCAGGGTCTTAAAAAATCCGCTGTCCCAGTACAGAAGAGGAGATATGTCTTAGCAGACCTCATTTAATATGATGTGAAGCCTCAGGATAATGTGTTTCTACCGAATCAGCAAAAGTTAAGGAGAATGCTGACTTAATAGAAAAGTACAGTCCAGTTCAGTCGCTCAGTCATGTCCAACTCTTTGCGACCCCATGAATCACAGCACACCAGGCCTCCCTGTCCATCACCAACTCCCGGAGTCCACCCAAACTCGTCCATCCAGTCGGTGATGCCATCCAGCCATCTCATCGTCGGTCATCCCCTTCTCCTCCTGCCCCTGATCCCTCCCAGCATCAGGGTTTTTTCCAATGAGTCAACTCTTCACATGAGGTGGCCAAAGTACTGGAGTTTCAGCTTCAACATCAGTCCTTCCAATGAACACTCAGGACTGATCTCCTTTAGGATGGACTGGTTGGATCTCCTTGCAGTCCAAGGGACTCTCAAGAGTCTTTTCCAACACCACAGTTCAAAAGCATCAATTCTTCGGCACTCAGCTTTCTTCACAATCCAACTCTCACATCCATACATGACTACTGGAAAAACCATAGCCTTGACTAGGTGGACTTTTGCTGACAACATAATGTTTCTGCTTTTGAATATGCTATCTAGGTTGGTCATAACTTTTCTTTCAAAGAGTAAGCATCTTTTAATTTCATGGCTGCAATCACCATCTGCAGTGATTTTGGAGCCCCCCAAAATAAAGTTTGAAACTGTTTCCACTGTTTCCTCATCTATTTCCCATGAAGTTATGGGACTGGATGCCATGATCTTTTATTCTGAATGTTGAGCTTTAAGCCAACTTTTTCACTCTCTCTTTCACTTTCATCAAGAGGCTGTTTAGTTCCTCTTCACTTTCTGCCATAAGGGTGGTGTCATCTGCATATCTGAGGTTATTGATATTTCTCCCAGCAATCTTGATTCCAGCTTGTGCTTCTTCCATTCCAGCGTTTCTCATGATGTACTCTGCATAGAAGTTAAATAAGCAGGGTGACAATATATAGTCTTGATGTACTGATTTTCCTATTTGGAACCAGTCTGTGTTCCATGTCCAGTTCTAACTGTTGCTTCCTGACCTGCATAAAGGTTTCTCAAGAGGCAGGTTAGGTGGTCTGGTATTCCCATCTCTTTCAGAATTTTCCAGTTTATTGTGATCCACATAGTCAAAGGCTTTGGCATAGTCAATCAAGCAGAAATAGATGTTTTTTTGGAACTCTCTTGCTTTTTCCATGATCCAGCGGATGTTGGCAATTTAATCTCTGGTTCCTCTGCCTTTTCTAAAACCAGCTTGAACATCAGGAAGTTCACGGTTCACATATTGCTGAAGTCTGGCTTGGAGAATTTTGAGCATTACTTTACTAGCGTGTGAGATGAGTGCAATTGTGCAGTAGTTTGAGCATTCTAGAAAAGAGGTGAGGTTTGCTTAGAGCTTCTCATGTAAACCTATCTGGATTATTTTCATTTTGGTTACCACATTTTAAAAAAGTGTTCCACAACCGAACTTCCCTGGTGGCACAGTGGTAAAGAATACACCTGCCAATGCAGGGAACATAGGTTCTATCCCTGGTCTGGGAGGATCCCACATGCCCTGCAGAGTAACTAAGCCCATGCACCACAGCTACTGGGCCTGTGCTCTAGAGCCCAGGAACTGCAACTGTTGAGTCTACGTGGCAACTCCTGAAGCCCACGAGCCCATGCTCTGCAACAAGAGCAGCCACTGTGGTGAGAGGCCTGTGCATCATGAGAAGAGTGGCCCTTGCTCACCACAACTAGAGAAAGCCTGGGCAAAAGCAGTGCACGGCCAAAAAGATAAGTATTGCCCAATCGTATTATAATAAACTTAAAAATCAACTTAATAAATCAATTCTACATTTTATGTTCTAGTTTTTTTTCCACATGCACATGTTCTCTTTTACAGTCATAATAACGTGTAAATACAATTTTGTTATCCTACTTTTAATTATCTTGAGGAATAGCCTAGCTTGCTATTTAGTTTCCAATGCTTTTCTGGTCACGGCCAAACCGTTTATCACTGGCCATGATCATGGCCAAATGAATTACAGAATCAATAGAATGATTTACACACTTACTGATCTTTTTATGTACATTTAAATTATTTCCCATTTTTCAGTCTTTTAAATGATGGCCATGAGCACATGCATAGAATCTTTTCCTATTTTTGGTAATTATTTCCTTAGGTTATGTTCCCAGAAGTAGGATTACTCCAGAGATGTAAACTTCTGAATCCAAGAGAAGTTTTAACAATTTCTATTGCTAAAAATCATTTACCAGTTCCACCATTTTTTCACCCATATTCTATTTTTCAAATTTCATGCATAAACTCTACCCTAGTATAGTTTTAATTTGCATTGCAGTAAGATGTAGTAAAGTTGAACATTTTCTCATGTCGGTTTATTACTTGTGTTTCCTCTTGGTGAATTATCGATTCGTGTTCCTGGCCCATTTACATTAAAGTTGGTGCTTTGCTTTCAATTTTTATGAGCTTTTTGTGCAATACTGAGAGAAACCTCTCTCTGGTTTATTTGATGAAAATATTTCTCACAGTTGGCTTGCCTTTGAGTTATAATATTTATTTTATAGACTTACAAAACATTTACCACTGAGATTCATTCAATTCACTGAAATCCTAGAATGCATAATTCCACTACATATATGTTGCCTACTTCTTTTTTTGATGGTTTTACATGCCAGACATCTTGGAACGTGAAGTCAAGTGGGCCTTAGAAAGCATCACTACGAACAAAGCTAGTGGAGGTGATGAAATTCCAGTAGAGCTATTTCAAGTCCTGAAAGAAGATGCTGTGAAAGTGCTGCACTCACTATGCCAGCAAATTTGGAAAACTCAGCAGTGGCCACAGGACTGGAAAAAGTCAGTTTTCATTGCAGTCCCAAAGAAAGGCAATGCCAAAGAATGCTCAAACTATTGCACAATTGTACTCATCTCACATACTAGTAAAGTAATGCTCAAAATTCTCCAAGCCAGACTTCAGCAATACGTGAACCTGATGTTCAAGCTGGTTTTAGAAAAGGCAGAGGAACCAGAGATCAAATTGCCAACATCCGCTGGATCATGGAAAAAGCAAGAGAGTTCCAGAAAAACATCTATTTCTGCTTGATTGACTATGCCAAAGCCTTTGACTATGTGGATCACAATAAACTGGAAAATTCTGAAAGAGATGGGAATACCAGACCACCTAACCTGCCTCTTGAGAAATCTGTATGCAGGTCAGGAAGCAACAGTTAGAACTGGACATGGAACAACAGACTGCTTCCAAATAGGAAAAGGAGTACGTCAAGGCTGTATATTGTTACCCTGCCTATTTAACTTCTATGCAGAGTACATCATGAGAAACTCTGGAATGGAAGAAACACAAGCTGGAATCAAGATTGCTGGGAGAAATATCAATAACCTCAGATATGCAGATGACACCACCCTTATGGCAGAAAGTGAAGAGGAACTCAAAAGCCTCTTGATGAAAGTGAAAATGGAGAGTGAAAAAGTTGGCCTAAAGCTCAACATTCACAAAACGAAGATCATGGCATCCGGTCCCATCACTTCATGGGAAATAGATGGGGAAACAGTGTCAGACTTTATTTTTTTGGGCTCCAAAATCACTGCAGATGGTGATTGCAGCCATGAAATTAAAAGACGCTTACTCCTTGGAAGAAAAGTTATGACCAACCTAGATAGTATATTCAAAAGCAGAGACATTACTTTGCCGACTAAGGTCTGTCTAATCAAGGCTATGGTATTTTTCCTGTGGTCATGTATGGATGTGAGCATTGGACTGTGAAGAAGGCTGAGTGCCGAAGAATTGATGCTTTTGAACTGTGGTGTTGGAGAAGACTCTTGAGAGTCCCTTGGACTGCAAGGAGATCCAACCAGTCCACCCTGAGGGAGATCAGCCCTGGGATTTCTTTGGAAGGAATGACGCTAAAGCTGAAACTCCAGTACTTTGGCCACCTCATGCGAAGAGTAGACTCATTGGAAAAGACTTTGATGCTGGGAGGGATTGGGGGCAGGAGGAGAAAGGGACAACAGAGGATAAGATGGCTGGTTGGCATCACGGACTCAATGCACGTGAGTCTGAGTGAACTCTGGGAGTTGGTGTTGGACACGGAGGCCTGGCGTGCTGCAATTCATGGAGTTGCAAAGAGTCGGACACGACTGAGCGACTCAGTTGAACAGAAGCAGCTGTGTGATCTTGACAAGCCGTTTCTCTGGGGCTGATTTGTCACTTAGGAAAGGTTAATCTGGCCTTGCCTAACTCTCAGGGAGTGGTAATTGTGAGCTGGTGAGGGGGCGGGCTTTGAGAGAGCTCACCCCACTTTGTGCCTCCAGGGGTTAGGGTCCCAGAGACCCAAGGTTTCCAGGACCAGCACCAAAGAACCCAGCTTGGCTCTTCCTCCTGGCACTGTCTTGAGCTTTCTCGGCCCATGCTCACACCTCCAGGGGATTTCTCTAATGAGTAACCTTGCTGGTTGTGATCTGAATGGCCCAATTCATAGGTCAGAGGAGAGGCAGAAAGGAAGGATTTACCAGCAGGCCCCAGGATCCTTGGCCCAACCTGGCTCCACCTGGCTCCACCTGTTCCCTCTTCATGGTAGCACCTCTGGTGTCAGTTTCCGTTCTCGAGGCCCTGCTGTGTGCCAGGCTGACCTCTGAAGGCACAACACGGAGGTTCTAATGGGGAGAGTTCAGACCTGTGCTGGGTGCGAACTCGCTTCAGCCGTGTCTGACTCTTTGTGACCCTGTGGACCGAGCCTGCCCAGGCTCCTCTTGTCCATGGAATTCTCCAGGCAAGAATACTGGAGTGAGTTTCCAAGACGCTAAACATCTATTTAGGTACCTAAACATCTATTTCTGCTTTATTGACTCTGCCAAAGCCTTTGACTGTGTGGATCACAATAAACTGTGGAAAATTCTAAAAGAGATGGGAATACCAGACCACCTGACCTGCCTCTTGAGAAACGTATATTTAGGTCAGGAAGCAACAGGTAGAACTGGACTTGAAACAACAGACTGGTTCCAAATAGGAGAAGGAGTACGTCAAGGCTGTATATTGTCATCCTGCTTATTTAACTTTTATGCAGAGTATATCATGAGAAATGCTGGGCTGGATGAAGCACAAGCTTGAATCAAGATTGCCGGGAGAAATATTAATAACCTCAGATATGCAGATGACACCACCCTTATGGCAGAAAGTAAAGAGGAACTACAGAGCCTCTTGATGAAAGTAGAAGAGGAGAGTGAAAAAGTTGGCTTAAAGCTCAACATTCAGAAAACGTGAGATGGGAATACCAGACCACCTGACCTGCCTCTTGAGAAACGTATATTTAGGTCAGGAAGCAACAGGTAGAACTGGACTTGAAACAACAGACTGGTTCCAAATAGGAGAAGGAGTACGTCAAGGCTGTATATTGTCATCCTGCTTATTTAACTTTTATGCAGAGTATATCATGAGAAATGCTGGGCTGGATGAAGCACAAGCTTGAATCAAGATTGCCGGGAGAAATATTAATAACCTCAGATATGCAGATGACACCACCCTTATGGCAGAAAGTAAAGAGGAACTACAGAGCCTCTTGATGAAAGTAGAAGAGGAGAGTGAAAAAGTTGGCTTAAAGCTCAACATTCAGAAAACGAAGATCATGGCATCTGGTCCCATCACTTCATGGGAAACAGATGGGGAAACAGTGGAAACGGTGTCAGACTGCTCCAAAATCACTGCAGATGGTGACTGTAGCCGTGAAATTAAAAGATACTTACTCTTTGGAAGAAACATTATGACCAACCTAAATAGCATATTAAAAAGCAGAGATATTACTTTGCCAACAAAGGTCCATCTAGTCAGGGCTATGGTTTTTCCAGTGGTCATGTATGGATGTGATATTTGGACTATAAAGAAAGCTGAGTGCCAAAGAATTGATGCTTTTGAACTGTGGTGTTGGAGAAAACTCTTGAGAGTCCCTTGGACTGCAAGGAGATCCAACCAGTCCATCCTAAAGGAGATCAGTCCTGGCTCTTCATTGGAAGGACTGATGCTAAAGCTGAAACTCCAATACTTTGGCTACCTCATAGGAAGAGTTGACTCATTGGAAAAGACTCTGATGCTGGGAGAGATTGGGAGTGGGAGGAGAAGGGGACGACCGAGGATGAGATGGCTGGATGGCATCACCGACTTGATGGACGAGAGTCTGAGTGAACTCCGGGAGTTGGTGATGGACAGGGAGGCCTGGTGTGCTGCGATTCATGGGGTTGCAAAGAGTTGGACGTGACTGAGCGACTGAACTGAACTGAAAGCCCTCCTGTGTTCAGAACCTGCCTGCCTATGAAGACCGCAGGTCTGGGAGGCCACACACACAAAGGCGCAGAGCAACCCAGGTAAGAAACCATTGGAAAAATCCAGTGCCGGTCAGCGTCCAGGCCGTGCTGGGGGTGGAGTTCAGGTATCGGAGCTCTGACCAGCGCAGCAGCGCGCTTCCGGCTGGGGCTGGACATTTGATTTGAATTCTCCTGATCTCCTGGGGAGAGATCTCGATCAAGCCAGGCCCTTGGCTTCCTCGAGCTGTTGGTGTCCCAGTCCTGCATTACAGGGATACGCCAGACAGGCCTAGAGCTCTCAGGGGCGCTTTCAGCTCTGAATGATTTCAGTCCACCATTCTAGGCCATGCACTACTGTCCCCTGGGACTGAGGCTTGGCAGGACAGGAGCTGCAGTTTCTATTTCCCCTGGGTACACTTCCCTGTGCCCAGGGGATCCTTAGCCCCTTTGTTGATTGACACTCTAACCCACTGCGAAGCTCCGGACACTCGGTGGGTGGCGTGATTGATGACTGATCACTCACAAAAGTGTCCTAGTCAGGATGCGAACCTCAGTGGTGCTTCGACTGTGGGCTGTGGGATCCACCCACACCTCACCTTTGAAGCCTCCCAGAAGTCCTAAATGGGGAAGAGAAATTGAGGGAGCTGCATCAGATCCCCTGATTCATGGGGAATTCCAGCGCCCCACAAGCCTGTGGGCCGTGCCCTCCTGCAGAGAAAGCCTTTTCTGTAAATACCAGCTGCTCCTGGCCAAGGGGCAAGGGCGGCTCATGTCCTTCTCAACCCTGTCACTTCCAGAATCATGTTTGATAGTTAGTCCTCTTCTTTGCTTACATAGACTTCCTTATGCCTTAGAGATTAAGGGAATTTGCAGGTTGGTGTTTTTAGCAGAGTATTGCAGGACAAAAGGCCAAAACTGCAGAGAAAGTGCCATCCAGGGTGCCTGGAGACTTGGGGTTAGCCTCAGCTCTTGCTTTCCTTTGCGTGGTCTTGGAGGAACTCCCCATTTCTGGGTCTCAGTTTCTCTTTCTGTAGAATGAAGATCTGGACCTCGGGGGCTCTTGGGGATACTGAAAATTCTGTCTTAACTGGTGTTGGTGCCTCAGGGTCAGGGTCAGGGTCTCCGCTGAGCAGAGGAGAGCCTTTCCCTGCAGGTCCCAGCCAGGGCTCCATTGCAGGCTTCACTCAGGGCCCAAGGGAGGACCAAGGAGGAAGGGAGTACAGGTTATCTGAAAGTGGTGACATTCGGTTTGGCAACTTTGGTCCCATATCTGTGGCTCTGCACATGACTCCAGGCCTTCTCAGCCACCCAGTAGGTCCAGGAGGGGTGAGCCTGTGGCCGGGCTTCCTACCAGAGCATGTGACCCGGTGGCTGCGGGGTGTGACTAACAGTGAACTTCCTCAAGGCTGTGATTCCAGGCGGGGGTGGAAGAGGGCCTCTGAGGGTGGGGGCTGGTCACAGCTCCTTCTGGGCGCCTCTAACTGAGGCCTGGCTCCGGGTGAACAAAGCTCCTCTCCCTTTTTATAGTCCTCAGGAGGTATGGTTGGGAAATGACATTTACCTCCCTCTTTGTGCTTTCCAGAACTTTCTTAATTATAGGCAGTGAACATACCTGCTTTGATAATCAGGGGAGAAGCCTGTTATTATTTTAAATCCCAGTCCTCAAGCTGTCAGCAGACATTCCCCTAACTCCTCCCAAGGTCAGAGAGGGCAGGTGTAAATGCCCAGTGATGTCTCGAACACACATCCCCCCGAGACCCCTGGGCTTCTGGGTCACCAGGGACATGAGGACAGGATGGGGCCTGACAGCCTGTTCCCAGCCTCTCCCGGCCCATTGGTGACAGAGACAGCACACCCGGAGAGGTGTATGTGTCTCCCAAGGTCCTGCAGCTCTTACGATGAGTGGGAAACAGGAACCACGTGTCCCGTCTCCTCAGGGCCCCTTCTGTGGGCGACAAGTTCCTGGACCAGCAGAAGCTCTTTGGGGAGGCAGAAGGCAGGCTCCTACATTCCTGAGTCCAAATGTTGTCAGACATTCACCAAGCACCTACTGGGTGGGCTGGCACCTGCTGGGTGGGCTGGGGTTGGGGTGTGGGGGGGCCCTGCGGGAGCACCTGAGGGTTGTGGGCAGACCAGAGGAAGCAAGGGCCCCTGCCCACAGCCAGCAACCAGGTTCACAGGCAGCTGGGCTGGGCAGGGTTGGTGGCGGGGGGCCAGGGATCTCCTCCTTCCCCAGCATTGACGTCATCACCCCTCCAGTTCCTGCAGGCCCCCAGGGGGAGATGCCCACGGGATGTGGCTCTAGGGTGCTCTGGCTTGGGGGGACTTAAGTCCTGGGATGATACAGGATTGTGGAGCAGCAACAGGGCCATAGCAGGGGAGTGGAACGGAGAACAGCTGCCCCCTGGGATGCACAGGCTTTGGGGCAGTTCCCTAATTTCTTTGTCCACCTGAGGAGACCTTCTCCTCCTGCTCTTAAACAGGAGAGAAGCAACCCCACCCCCAACACCTATACCATCTTCTTGCTTAGGGTTCCCTTATGCAGTGCTGACAAACTGTCATTCACCAGGCCTGCGCTGCTGGTCTCTTTGAATACCTTGATCTCATCTAGTCCTTACAGCACCTATGACCATGGTACAGCATTCTCCCCATTTTCTGGATGGGGACACTGAGGCTTGGTAACTTGCCCAGGATTTCACAGTTGGTACAGCAGGTGATAGAGTTAATCAGTTAACAGTTTTAACCTTCTTCATCTTTTTTGAAAATGGGTAATGCCTTTACATGATTTCTAAATGAATTCTAAAGGAAGTTTCATAAAAAGGTTCCCTTCCACCTCCCCTAACTTCTTCCAGAGATATTCTATGCAAATATGATAAAATATATACTGTCCCTTTTTAAACACAGATGGAGCATAGTAGACAACTTTTCTGTACTTTGACTTTCTACTTGCCGTCATTACACAGCTCAGCATTGCTTTCATGCTGTAGGAGCCACTGGAGGTCCCAATGTGACTGCAGGGTCACGGCCCTTTAATATGTCTCAGGAGAGGCAGAATCGGTCAGAATCCGGGAAGGCCTTAGGTCTGGGTTCTGTGACAGGGTGTTTTTTTTTGTCTGCTGTGTGTGTGTGTCTTGTAGTTACTAGACTTTATTTTTTTTAAGTAGTTGTCAGTCAGTCAGTTTAGTCTCTCAGTCGTGTCCAACTGTTTGCGACCCCATGAATCGCAGCACACCAGGCCTCCCTGTCCCATCACCAACTCCCGGAGTTCACTCAGACTCACGTCCATCGAGTCCGTGATGCCATCCAGCCATCTCATTCTTGGTCGTCCCCTTCTCCTCCTGCCCCCAATCCCTCCCAGCATCAGAATCTTTTCCAATGAGTCAACTCTTCGCATGAGGTGCCAAAGGACTGGAGTTTCAGCTTTCGCAAGTAGTTGTAGGTTTGCCCACCCAGCAGGTGCTTGGTGAATGTTTGACAACATTTGGACTCTTGGGAGTCCCTTGGACTGCAAGGAGATCCAACCAGTCCATTCTGAAGGAGATCAACCCTGGGATTTCTTTGGAAGGAATGATGCTGAAGCTGAAACTTCAGTACTTTGGCCACCTCATGAGAAGAGTTGACTCACTGGAAAAGACTATGATGTTGTGAGGGATTGGGGGCAGGAGGAGAAGGGGATGACCGAGGATGAGATGGCTGGATGTCATCACAGAATTGATGGACATGAGTCTGAGTGAACTCTGAGAGATGGTAATGAACAGGGAGGCCTGGTGTGCTGTGATGCCATCCAGCCATCTCATTCTTGGTCGTCCCCTTCTCCTCCTGCCCCCAATCCCTCCCAGCATCAGAATCTTTTCCAATGAGTCAACTCTTCGCATGAGGTGCCAAAGGACTGGAGTTTCAGCTTTCGCAAGTAGTTGTAGGTTTGCCCACCCAGCAGGTGCTTGGTGAATGTTTGACAACATTTGGACTCTTGGGAGTCCCTTGGACTGCAAGGAGATCCAACCAGTCCATTCTGAAGGAGATCAACCCTGGGATTTCTTTGGAAGGAATGATGCTGAAGCTGAAACTTCAGTACTTTGGCCACCTCATGAGAAGAGTTGACTCATTGGAAAAGATTCTGCTGCAGGGAGGGATTGGGGGCAGGAGGAGAAGGGGACGACCGAGAATGAGATGGCTGGATGGCATCACTGACTTGATGGATGTGAGTCTGAGTGAACTCTGGGAGTTGGTGATGGACAGGGAGGCCTGGCGTGATGCGATTCATGGGGTCGCAAAGAGTCGGACATGACTGAGCAACTGAACTGAACTGTAGGTTTGCAGAAAATTGAGCAATTAATGGAGTTTTCATATGCCACTTCTCTCCTCTCCCCTGTTTCCCCTATTACAACCATATTGCATTTGTATTGTGTGTTTGTTATAATTAGTGAACCAATTGATGCACTATTATTATTATTTTTTAATTTCATTTCTTTGGCTGCGCTGGGTCTTAGCTGCGGTGTGTGGGATCTAATTCCCTGAGCAGTGATTGAACCTGGGCCTACAGCACTGGGAGTAGAGAGTCTCAGCCACTGGTTTACCAGGGAAGTCCCTTGATGCACTATTATTACCTGAAGTCCATACTTTATATCAGCTCCCTCTTTGTCTTATAGTTTTGACAATCACATAACTCATGTACCCACCATTTCAGGATCACACAGAACAGTTTCAAATCCACCTACTCACATCCCTCCCGCTTTCCCCACCCCAGGCCACCACTTATCTTTTTACTGTTTTCTAGTTTTGTGTGCCGGGGTGTTTGAAGGGCATGCCTGCCCTCTTCATGGCTGATGCTCCCAGGTCCAGGGAAGGACTGGAGGCCACTCAAGGGCTCAGATCAGGCGATCTGTTGAAAGCTGTCAAATGATAAACCTAAAACAATTTAGTCATGTTTGAGGTCCTTTATTCAAGGGAGAAACAGCCCATAGCTTAGGGGGACACAATACCCCACAAGCAGGGGCGCACTCTTGCTGAGGAATTTGAGGCAGGAGCATTAGAAGAGGCAGCTTGGAAACAGGACAGGATTGGCTAAGGCTGATGGGTTCTGTTTTCTAGGGTCCAGTGAGCTGGGTAAGCTGCCGGTTGGAGGATCGTGATGGTGTACGGCAAGTTTCCTAGCCAGGGGTTTCCCATCAGTAAATTAAGGCTGACCTCAGTGTAGATTTGTGACTTGGCGAGGGCAGTCCCCATTTTGTGAGTCCTGATACACACGTGAACTTGCTCAGAACTGACCTTGCTGTACCCCAAGAGGAGCCCACGAAGGAACCAGGTGCTGCCTGGGTCTCCTGGGCAAAGGATCTGGATCATGAAGGGCATACCTTCCTAATCCTCCGTGGAGAGAGGGAAGAAGAGCTGCTCAGAAATTGTCTCCTCTCAGACAGGGCGGGTGTTCATTTATCCATCTGCATTCCCACTGGGACTGCCACCTCCCGAGGACAGGAAGACATCTCCACCATGAGGTGCCCAGCGCTGGCCAGGACTACACATTAGTTGAACTCGTGGCTGAATGGGCAGATCTGAACTTGAAACAGACATATGCCTCCCAGGTTTACAGTGATCCCTTCCGTGGGCTCCACTTTGTTCAGCTGATTTCATAGGGTGTAACAACTGTGATCAAATGACTGTGGTCCAAGGATCTTAGTCTACCTGGCTCGTGAGAACTTTAATGTCTTCAGAGCCCAGAGTTAATGAGGCTCACACACCAACTGGCAAGTTCAGTATGAAAGCCAGATGAGCAGTCTTTACTGAAGGAATAGCCCTGTCTCCTGAACGGAATCATCTGCCCAGGCAAGCAGCAGTCTCCCCACTGTGATCAGGCTGGCTGGACAAGTTACAGAGTCTGCTCTGGGCACGTGGAAACTGAAAAGGGAAAGGTGTTGTCTGATGGCATCAGGCGCTGCTGGCCCCTGTGCCTTGAGTATTAAGATGAGCATCTCAGCTCTGTCCCTCCTGGGCAATTCTGGGCATTCTCTTTCTTTTTAAAAAAATATTTCTTTGGCTCTGCCAGTCTTGGTCGTGGCACACTGGTTCTTTACTTATGGCCTGCGGGATCTAGTTCCCTGACCAGGGATTCAACCTGGGGACCCTGCATTGGGAGCATGGAGTCTTAGCCACTGGACCACCAGTGGCTGAAGTCCCTGGGCATTCTCAGTGAAGGCTGTGTGGCATCGGCCTCGGCCCCAGATTGTCTTGGGCTTGAATCTTGGTTTTGCCAGGATCAGGGATATCCTAGGTAAGTCGGCCTCCTGAGACTCAGTTTCTCTGTCTGTAAAATGAGCATGATCCTTGATTTAAAGATTTGAGCCCCTGTATGTAGAGGGATCAGGAGGGAGCCTGGCAGGTAACAGCCTGTCGGTTAATGCCAGTTGTGGTTGTGGTTGCTGTTGGATAATGCCCGATTGCCTCTTTGATTCTTCTTTCCTGCCTCCTCTAAAATCCAAGTTCATTAGGAAGCTTCACTTGTTAAAGATATGCTAATGTTCAATATGATTATTGAACAGTTCTTGTTTTCCTTTCAGGCTCAGGAACTAAGTCTTCAGTCTAATCTTACCTTTGTTATTGTTCACCCTCCAAAACTGACCTGGAGCAAGGGCTTATGGGTATTCTAGAAGTCAGGGAAAGAGGATGATGCCTGAGGCTGGAGGGACCTGGGACACTTTCCGGGAGGTGAAAGGCGGTGCTTGGGGCTGAGGTTAAAGTGTTCAACCAGGAGGACTGGAGTGGCCTGGCCCCAGCTCTGTTCCCTGCTGGCCTGGGACTTGCTCTGTTACTTCCCTCTTCGGGCTCACTGTGGTTCTCATTCTGACATTCACAGATGGACAGTGGAGGTCTGAGAATCTCCTGAAACTAGTGCAAAATGTTGTGTGTGAGCATTATTTTGGCAGAGTGCTCTCAGCTTGCAGCAGTTCTCAAAAGGGTTCCAGCCTCTTGGGCTGGCAGACTTTATTGCGGTGACTCAGCTGTCTCTCATGGGCTCCGATGCCCGCAGCTGACTCACCAGTGCGAGCTGTTAGCAGCCCCCAGGCCGGATCCCCACAGAGCACCCAACTGGCTCAGCCAGGCATGGTCCACTAGACTATACCAGGGAGCAGAGCTCTGGGGCCAGGCTGCATCCTGGGGGTGGCCAGCCTCCAGAGCAGACTGGCTGCCTGGGACTGGGCTCATCTCCAGCCCAGAAGGTGGCAGCACCCCAAGGTGCCAAATGGGATCTGTGCACCAGGAACCTTGAGAGAGCCGTGCACCCAGGGGGGCACTCTGGCTTCCCTGGAGAGCGTGAGATGACATCAGGCCCTAAGTGTGGCTTTTCCATTCAGTCTGTATCTTTCAGTTCAGCATCCACAGCCTCTGGTATATACTAGATGCTCAGTAAAAGTACTGCTGAAAGTAACACCACAGCTACTTGAGAAGTGAACAAGTACAGAAGGGGCGGGAGGGAGCCTTGACCACCTCCTACAGCATAGAAAAGACTTTCCTCTAAGAGTATCCTTGTAACTGAGTTTTGAAGGTTAAATAAAAGTTCCCCAAGGAAAGAAGTAGAAAAGGGAATTTGAGGTGAGGAAGTAGGTATTACTGGGCACAAAGATGTGAAACCACACAGGTTATTCAGGCAACCCTCGGGGTGTGGGGCAGAGTGGCTGGGACCATGTGAGCGAGGGGCAAGGCTGGGATTTCAAGGGAGCAGATTGCAGAGCTGGGTTGGGCCAAGGCTTGTGTTCTGAGAATAAATGTCAGAGAAGGAGGAGGACACCCAGAGCAGGGATGCTCTGCACCCCTCGATCTCCCGTCAGGACCGAGGGACTGTTAAGCACAAGACAGCAGGCCCCAAATGGAGTCACTTCTGTTAATCCTGGTGGCTCCAGACGGAGACTTCATTACAGCATTGGATTTTCCAAAATCGGAATCTTGAACCAGTCATTCGGGAATCACCCAGTGAGCAATCAACATTAGGTCAGGTCATCTGGCTGATAGACCCCTGACATCCCCTAAAGGAAAGTGACCTTGCCAGAGCCAAGCTGCTTGTCTTGACTTAGTCAAACTTGACCTCGTATAACTTCTTTGTTCCTACTCCCTTCTGTCCATTAAAAATGTTTCATTTTGTACAGCTCCTCCAAGCTCCTTCTTATCTGCCAGATTGGATGCTGCAACAATTCACGAATTGTTGAATAAAGCCAATAAGATCTTAAAAATCTACTCAATTGAATTTTGCTTTTTAACAGAACTCATTTCCCTTTTGCTTGGAGTGCAGCCTGCTAAGGACTCACATCTGCAAACTGGTCCTCAGCAGCTTGGGCTGCCACAGTGAAATACCACAGAGCAGGGGGCTTAAACAACAGACGTTTATTTTCTCACAGTTGTGGAGGCCAGAAGTCTAAGATCGAGGTTTCTGCTGATTTGGTTTCTGGTGGAGACTCTTTCTGGCTTGCAGATGACTGCCTTCTTGCTATGTGCTCACATGGCCTTTCACAAGTGTGTGCAGTTGGGGTTGGGGGTTGGGGTGCAGGGGGAGAGCAAATCTCTGGTGTATCTTTGGGTAAGGATGCTAATCCTGTGAGATCAGAGGCCTACCCTTACGACCTCATTGAACCTTCATTGCTTCCTTAGGGGCCCCATCTCCAAATATAGTCACTGCATGGGGATTGAGCTTCAGTGTATGAATTTTGGAGCAGGATACACACATTCAGTCCATGCTGATGGATGAAATGAAAGTCGCTCAGTCGTGCCAACTCTTTGAAACCCCCCAGGCCAGAACACTGGAGTGGGTAGCCTTTCTGTCTTCCAGGGGATCTTCCCAACCCAGGCCTCCTGCATTGCAGGCAGATTCTTTACCAGTTGGGTCACAAGGGAAGCCCATACTGATGGATAGCCCCTGTTCAGGAATTGCCTTCAGCCAAAGGGAGCCCCTGGCCCAAAGTTCTGCCCTTCCCTGGGACACTGTTATGCTGAGGTGGGGCCATTCCTCTTGCCTCAATTGAGGACAATTCTGCAGGGCCATCCCTACAACACGGGGGTGGGCTGAGGCCTCAGTGGCAACTTCACTGGAGTGCAGTTTCCCCCTCTGCCCTCTCTTGCTGCCCTCATTGCCTCACAGGTGTGATTTTGGGAGCATGTGCTGAAGAGTCCTGCCCACACATCTCAGTCTCAGAGCGTGTTTCCCAGACATGTGAAAGATGGCAAGTACATGTCCATCCACGATCCAACTTTGATCAGCTGGTCCTAGCAGCTGGAGTACTGAGTTGAAGAGGCTTCAAAGTCAAGTTCTTCTAGTGATGTCTGTCTTGGGTGAGGAAGCAGGCTTGAGGGCTTGTGTGCTGGATGTCCAGCATTCCGCAGAGAGCTGTCGTGTTACAGAGGCCAAGCTGGGAGAGCTGTAGGAAGGAGGAACAGGCCAACAGGGTCAGAGGCTAAAGGGAATGAGAACGTGCTGTTGGACTTTCCAAGTAGAGATTTACCATTTTACTTTCAAAAAGCCATTCCATGGAGCAGTGGGCAGGGTTATGGTTAGTCTGGAGGGCCAGTAGTAAACAATGTGGGTGACTGTTTCAAGGAGCAAGGAAGTGAAGGGAAGGTACGAGGAAGTAGCTGACGTGAAAGTCAGGGGTGATATCGCTTTTAGGCTAGGAGAGCCTTGTGTATATTTATAGGCTGAGGGAGAAGAATCAGTGGTGAGGGGGAAGACTGAAGATATTAAAAAGAAAAGGAGAGTTGATGGAGCAAAGCACTCGAGGGGTGAATAAGAAAAATTTTGACGACTGGTAAAGTATGAGGAACAAAGAGAATTGAACACACCTAAAACTAGTGTAATATTGTAAATCAACTATACTCTTAATTTTTAAAAAGGAAAAAATATATTAAATATAAAAAAGAATGGACAGGGTATCAGTTCTGTCCTCATAGGGATCAGTCGTAGGAGCTGATCAGCAAACACACAGGAGGGTTTAGTAGCTCCAGTCTGGCCTCACAAAAAGAAGAAAGGGCATTTCCTTTTCAGAAATAGAAGGAAAGAGGTAAAAATAAGAATTGAGCCTGAAGAAGACAAAGGTGCAGTTGAGACTTGAGCATTGTTGAAAAGATCTGGAAGATAATAAAAACTTGAGATAATGAAACCTTAAATGAGATATGGATGTGTTTACATGAGTAGTAAAGGTGGATAGTACTTCAGTGGAGGTGGTAAATAGTGGGGGGATAGTAAATAGTAGAAGTGGATAATATAGAACAAATATAATTATCAGGGATCCAGGTTCTTGTTGCTTTGTCATACATAGCAAGGATTCTACTTCATGGCCCAGAATGAATGCTTGAGCTCCTGCCATTGTGTCTGCAATCCAACATAAGAAAGGAATTTGCAGCCACAGCTGACATTTAGCTGGTACAAATCAACAGCATTGTTTAGGAGTAAAATTACTGAAATACTTCTGTTGTTGTTTAGTCACTAAGTCATGTCAGACTCTTTTGTGACCCCCATGGACTGTAGCTCACCAGGCTCCTCTGTCCATGAGATTTCTCAGGCAAAAATACCAGAGTGGAAGGCCATTTCCTTCTCCAGGGGATCCTCCCAACCCAAGGATCAAACCCATCTCCTGCATTGGTGGGTGGATTCTTTACCACTGTGCACTAGGGAAGCCCAAATACTTCTGTTTTGTTGCTGTTCAGTTGCTAAGTCGTGTTTGACTCTGCGACCCCATGGATAGCCTCATGCCAGGCTTCCCTGTCCTTCACTATCTCCCAGAATTTGCTCAAATTCATGTCCACTGAGTTGGTGATGCTATCTTAACCATCTCATCCTTTGCTGCCCCCTTCTCCTTTTACCATCAATCTTTCCCAGCATCAGGGTCTTTTCCAATGATTTGGCTCTTCATATCAGGTGGCCAAAATATTGGAGCTTCAGCTTCATCAGTCCTTCCAATGAATGTTCAGGGTTGATTTCCTTTGGGATTGACTGGTTTGATCTCCTTGCTGTCCAAAGGACTCTCAAGAGTTCCCCAGAAACCACAATTCAAAAGCATCAGTTCTTCGGCGCTCAGCCTTTTTTTATGGTCCAACTCTCACTGACTTCTGTACCATCTGGTAAATAACTGCTGACTCCCTGATGCCCATTCATCTGCTTACTCCCCTCCAGGACAACACCTTGGCTCAGCTGGGATCTTCCAAGACATTCCCCCAACAAAATGGTCAGTGTCCTGGCAGTGAAGGTGAAAGTGTTATTCACTCAGATTTGTCAGATATTTGCACTGGCTGTTTCTCTTCCTTTTAAGAACAGGACCTTAAAGTCACAAAATTGGCACGTGTTCTTTTATTTCATTGGCCAGAATGAAGTCCTTTGGCTGCAAGGGAGGTTATGAAATCTCTTTTTTCTGGGTGGCCATATGTGCAGGCAGAAGTAGGGAGTTTGATTACTAATTATCAAGATAAGGGAAAAGAGGTGAAAGATATTAGGAGACAGTAGCAGACTCGGCCACATGGGAGGGCCGAAAAGGTGCCAAGTATTAATAGCACAAAGGAGTTTGTGAGCCTAGCTGACACAGTTGATTTCTCCAGCAGTCCAGGGTTGGTGGGAAGAGAGGAAAAGACATCAGAGGCTAGGAATTGGCTGGAGGGGAGTTAGGGGTGCTTCCAGGATGACGGGGACCCAGGGTGGAGCTTTCGTGCCAGACAGCTGAGCTGGGCCTTCCCAGTGGATGCCTCTGTTCTATCAGCTGTCTTGGCCAAGGGCTGTTTCCACTGTAGAAACAGTGACAGATGGATGCCATCCAGGACCAGAAGGGGAATTATTCATTTTATAGGTGGGAGTCTCACAGATCTCAGGCCCTAGAAGTGAGGCCTCATGAGGAACTGGGACCCAGAACTGGAAAGCCGTGAAGAACCCCACCAGGATCTCCAGTGTGTCTCACATTTCTGAGGAAAAATATATTTACAGTTCCTAAATGGTCCAACTCTCACTGACTTCTGTACCATCTGGTAAATAACTGCTGACTCCCTGATGCCCATTCATCTGCTTACTCCCCTCCAGGACAACACCTTGGCTCAGCTGGGATCTTCCAAGACATTCCCCCAACAAAATGGTCAGTGTCCTGGCAGTGAAGGTGAAAGTGTTATTCACTCAGATTTGTCAGATATTTGCACTGGCTGTTTCTCTTCCTTTTAAGAACAGGACCTTAAAGTCACAAAATTGGCACGTGTTCTTTTATTTCATTGGCCAGAATGAAGTCCTTTGGCTGCAAGGGAGGTTATGAAATCTCTTTTTTCTGGGTGGCCATATGTGCAGGCAGAAGTAGGGAGTTTGATTACTAATTATCAAGATAAGGGAAAAGAGGTGAAAGATATTAGGAGACAGTAGCAGACTCGGCCACATGGGAGGGCCGAAAAGGTGCCAAGTATTAATAGCACAAAGGAGTTTGTGAGCCTAGCTGACACAGTTGATTTCTCCAGCAGTCCAGGGTTGGTGGGAAGAGAGGAAAAGACATCAGAGGCTAGGAATTGGCTGGAGGGGAGTTAGGGGTGCTTCCAGGATGACGGGGACCCAGGGTGGAGCTTTCGTGCCAGACAGCTGAGCTGGGCCTTCCCAGTGGATGCCTCTGTTCTATCAGCTGTCTTGGCCAAGGGCTGTTTCCACTGTAGAACAGTGACAGATGGATGCCATCCAGGACCAGAAGGGGAATTATTCATTTTATAGGTGGGAGTCTCACAGATCTCAGGCCCTAGAAGTGAGGCCTCATGAGGAACTGGGACCCAGAACTGGAAAGCCGTGAAGAACCCCACCAGGATCTCCAGTGTGTCTCACATTTCTGAGGAAAAATATATTTACAGTTCCTAAAAACTTGAGCTCATAGTAGGGAGGAAAAGAAGGGGATTTTCTTTTACCTCTTAAAATTTCCCCATACTATTTTTTAAAAAGTATAAAATAAAACATGGACATGGCAATGAGTAAAATAATGTAATGATGGGTACAACCCAAAGTCAAGGCTCTTTCCACCTCTGATTCTCTGTTCCTCTCCTGAAAATCCTGCCACTTCTGAGAGAGAAGGGCATACTGCTGCTTCTGCCTCATGCTGCAAAGCTGCTTCAAGTAACATTGTTTTGTCCAGCCTATTTCCTTAGCTAGCCCATCATCTTTCAGTACTTGAAATCTTTCCAGTTTCCACTGTTACAAAGGGCCCTTTTGTGAACACTTTGGATAAAATACTTCTTAGCTCTGGATTATTTCTTTGAGAGGGGTACAAAGCTAGGAATGGTATTATAGGGTCAAGGGGTCCAAATAGCTTCATAGCTCTTGTTGCCTATGCACAGATGGTTCGGAAGGTATTTTAAGAGGATTTAAGCATCTACTGATTTGGTAAAAAATGATCATAACCCACTTACTACTTTTATATTCTTTATTAAAATCCTATCCTTACAGGGAAGAGGGTGGATTAAGGAACAGATTACTCTTGTGTTCCAGGTGTGCAAATAAAAGGCACGAAAAGTTCATCGCAAAAACACTGACATATCCCTGTGGTTATCAGGGAGGTGGGGTATGAAAAAGTCATGGTTGGTTCTGCTGTTGCTAAGTTGCTTCAGTTGTGTCTGACTCTGTGACCCCGCAGATGGCAGCCCACCAGGCTCCCCCGTCCTTGGGATTCTCCAGGCAAGAATACTGGAGTGGGTTGCCATTTCCTTCTCCAATGCATGAAAGTGAAAAGTGAAAGTGAAGTCGCTCAGTCGTGCCCGACTCTTTGAGACCCCATGGTCTGCAGCCCACCAGGCCCTTCCGTCCATGGGATTTGCCAGGCAAGAGTACTGGAGTGGGGTGCCATGGTTGGTTTGGGCTCTGTGAGCGCAGTAACTCCAGCAAAGTGGGAGCCTGTGACCTGAAGGTCTCCAGGTTTCCTCTTGGCTTGGGGTCTTGTAACCTCTGCATGGAATGCTTTGCCTCCTTCACTGATGAGGAGCTGGGGACCAGGCTGTATCCTGGGACCCCACGTCCCTTGCCCTTATCTGGCTGTTTGGGTGATGTGCCCCGTGCTGTGCCTGGACTTAGGAAGCCTGTGGATGGGGGCAGCTGTGCAGCCTCCATCTTGTCACTGAGGCCAGTCAATGAGGCATCCAGTTAGACCGAATCTCGTCCCAACTTTACTCAGCTCTTTCACATCACCCACTGCAGTGCACACTTCCCCATCCCACTCCCCAGTGGGAAGTAAGAGCCGAGGTGTGAGGGTGGTGGTGGAGGTGAGGCGGAGGAGGTGGGCCAGAGGCGCCGAGACCTCTGTCTGTGGCCTGTTCCTAAGATTGTCACAGATGGATGGGACCCTGGGTCTGCCCCTCCCTGGTCAAGTGTAACCTTGGATAAATGCCCTTCCCATTCTAGGTCTGAATTTCTCATTCGGTACAATGATGGAATGAGACTGAGAGATCTGTAAGGGTCTGCCCGAAAATTAGGCTGAGGTTTCCTTCCCTTCCTTCCTTTGAACTTTCAGGTACTTGTCCTTTGGGGGATGGTGAGATGAGGATCATCATCTCTGTGCTCAGAACCAGAGGGTCAAGCATGGGTAGAAGGCGAGGGGTTTTGTGGGCCACCCAGGCCTTTCTCATTCTGGAGTAGGATGACAGTCGAGCACTAGACAGGGGGTGGGGGGGCGGGCGGGGGGCTGCTTCCTTTTCCACCGAGGCCACTGGCTGATTTTTAGCCTGGTTCTCAATTCCCGCTTCGCTTCTTGTTACCTTCTCCAGTGACTCATGCACTTCCTATCCTCCCCCATCTTGGTCCTCAGTCCCTTTGCTCCACTCCCTCCAACTCCGGGACAGACCTTAGTAGGGCCTTGGGATGGAGTGTGTTTGTTGAGAAGGGGAAATTTTCCCTTCCCTTCTTTGGTTCTTTTTGATTGGTTGGGTAATTAAAATGATGTAAGGCAGATTAACAGAAAGTAAAATTTAATTTCATATGTTCAGGAATCCCACAAACAGGAGCAGGTCAGAGACAGAGAGGTAAAATGAGATATATACCCCATCTTGAGATAAGGAATAGAGTAGGGACCTGGGGCTTCCAAGAACAGGAGGGTCACCCACAGGCAGATAAGAGCAGATTTTTTTGTAATTAGGGATCTGCCCTGCCATATAGATGGAGGTCATGTAGATAAAATGTGTCCCTGGTAGTAACTCTCTGGGAAAAAATTTCCAATTTATTTTATTTTTTAAATTTCCAATTTAAATTCTTCTAGGTAGTTAAGGGAGAAGCAGTAATTTCTCTTAAGTCTGCAGGGTCTCCATTGCCTTTAATTCGAAAGACAAGTGTGTGTGTGCTCAGCTGTGTCTGACTCTTTGCGACCTCATGGACTGGGGCCCGCCAGGCTCCTCTGTCCATGGAATTCTCCTGGCAAGAATACTGGAGTCGGTTGCTATTCCTACTCCAGGGGATCTTCCCAACCCAGGGATAGAACCTGCATCTTTTGTGTCTCCTGCATTGGCAGGCAGATTCTTCACCACTGCTCCACCTGGGAAGCCCCTTATTACCCATTGTATGTGCGTGTGCTAAATCGCTTCAGTCCAGTCCGACTCTTTGCCACCCCATGGACTGTAGCCCACCAGGCTCCTCCGTCCATGGAATTCTCCAGGCCAGAATACTGGAGTCACTTGTCATGCCCTTCTCCAGGGGGGTCTTCCACCCAATATTAATTCTCATTCAGCCGACCATGTTTTACTTTGTTGACATGCTGACAGTCGCTAGTCAAAGACAGTGTAAGACCTAAGAGGGGAAACATGAAATAGAAACCCACTGTATGGCATTTCTTAAATAACACCTTTCCTGGTTCTCAATTCCCGCTTCGCTTCTTGTTACCTTCTCCAGTGACTCATGCACTTCCTATCCTCCCCCATCTTGGTCCTCAGTCCCTTTGCTCCACTCCCTCCAACTCCGGGACAGACCTTAGTAGGGCCTTGGGATGGAGTGTGTTTGTTGAGAAGGGGAAATTTTCCCTTCCCTTCTTTGGTTCTTTTTGATTGGTTGGGTAATTAAAATGATGTAAGGCAGATTAACAGAAAGTAAAATTTAATTTCATATGTTCAGGAATCCCACAAACAGGAGCAGGTCAGAGACAGAGAGGTAAAATGAGATATATACCCCATCTTGAGATAAGGAATAGAGTAGGGACCTGGGGCTTCCAAGAACAGGAGGGTCACCCACAGGCAGATAAGAGCAGATTTTTTTGTAATTAGGGATCTGCCCTGCCATATAGATGGAGGTCATGTAGATAAAATGTGTCCCTGGTAGTAACTCTCTGGGAAAAAATTTCCAATTTATTTTATTTTTTAAATTTCCAATTTAAATTCTTCTAGGTAGTTAAGGGAGAAGCAGTAATTTCTCTTAAGTCTGCAGGGTCTCCATTGCCTTTAATTCGAAAGACAAGTGTGTGTGTGCTCAGCTGTGTCTGACTCTTTGCGACCTCATGGACTGGGGCCCGCCAGGCTCCTCTGTCCATGGAATTCTCCTGGCAAGAATACTGGAGTCGGTTGCTATTCCTACTCCAGGGGATCTTCCCAACCCAGGGATAGAACCTGCATCTTTTGTGTCTCCTGCATTGGCAGGCAGATTCTTCACCACTGCTCCACCTGGGAAGCCCCTTATTACCCATTGTATGTGCGTGTGCTAAATCGCTTCAGTCCAGTCCGACTCTTTGCCACCCCATGGACTGTAGCCCACCAGGCTCCTCCGTCCATGGAATTCTCCAGGCCAGAATACTGGAGTCACTTGTCATGCCCTTCTCCAGGGGGGTCTTCCACCCAATATTAATTCTCATTCAGCCGACCATGTTTTACTTTGTTGACATGCTGACAGTCGCTAGTCAAAGACAGTGTAAGACCTAAGAGGGGAAACATGAAATAGAAACCCACTGTATGGCATTTCTTAAATAACACCTTGGATGGGCGAAAGACTCACATGCCAAAGTGGCACATCTGAGACCTGCCGTGAAACCCTACAGATCTAATATTGGAAAAGCCGGTCTGTGAGTCACAGGGAGAAGGGATGGTGGGTGTGAGACGTGAAGAGGGAAAATCAGGGACCAGAATGAAGCTACGCGCTAGCCCAGCCACTTAAATACCATGAATGTCAATTTAGGAGACAGCTTTGGGTCAGGTGGTGAGTTTGAGTTCTGACTGTGAGAGCTTAGAAAAAGTAGATAACCTTTTCATTTCTCGGCTGAAAAATGGCCCTAATAACAGAAAATGGCACGTCAGAGAAAAAAGGTGAGGCTTGAAAGATATTTTATATAAATAATCCGTCACGTCTTCAATGATGTATTATTTTTTGATGACCCCTCCCTCCTTCCGCCCCGCCCCGCCTCCCCTCCCCTCCGCGCAAGCGCCCTGTGTGGCGCTGAGTCAGGCTGCTGGGGGGGCGGGAATTCGGACCCGCCCGGCGGGGATTGATCTTGCGCCTGCGCAGTGGGCGGCTCTGGGGCGGAGCAGGTTTATATTCGCCGAGAATCAGCTGACGCTCTGCATTGCAGACTGCGGAGTTCGGTGCCGCCATGTACTCGTTCTTCGTCCTGGCCAGCCTCTTCGGCGGGGGTAAGCCCTGAGTGCCCCATCCCCCCAGCCTGGGGAAGGGGTCCCCCGCAGAACGCGGCCCGCTTCTCCTAGAGCGGGCTGTACCCGGCCTCGCCCCTCCGCTCTCCGTAGGGATTGGCGGGGGGCGCGCACTGCGCAGGCGCGTGCGCAGCGCCTGGTAGCTGCTGGGCGGCGGAGGGGCTGCGGGAGGCCGTTGGGAACCTGGTTGCTAAGGGTCTGGGGTCCGGCGGGTGGGGCGGGGGAAGTAGCGTCTCCCTCAGGGCTTAAGTGGGCGTGGCTGGGGCTCACCGGGGCCTTTCCTTAAACTCCGTCCTCTTCTCTGGGTGGACCTGTAGGGTGACCCCCTCCAGCAGCTGTGTTCTGCTTCTGCTGGGCGCACGTGATCGAGATAGACTGGAGCCTCAACTTCTGGACAGACTTCAGCCCTTGGCCTCTCTTGCCCCAGTTTTTAAAAATATTGACGTTGCAGGAAGCACAGAAGTATTATGTATCTTCTGTGTTGATGCTTATCTTTGTATACGTGTTTACTCTTCACCTTGGTGACTCAGAGGTTAAAGGGTCTGCCTGCAATACAGGAGACCTTGGTTCGATCCCTGGGCCGGGAAGATCCTCTGGAGAGGAAATGGCAACCCACTCCAGTATTCTCGCCTGGAGAATCCCATGGACAGAGGAGCCTGGTGGGCTACAGTCCACGGGGTCGCAAAGAGTCGGACACGACTGAGCGACTTCACTTTCACTTTGCTCTTAACCCTGAATCTTGAAGATGATATGAGAGTTTTGTTGTTCGCAATGGAGCCCTCCTTTAATCTTGCATGGCTGTTGGCCGGCTTGGCAGTGGCCTTTATTTTGGTGGAAATGTAGGTACCTGAGAAGTTGGTGCTACACAGCAGTATTCTTACACCCACTAATTGTCCTGAAGCAGTACTAATGGTTGTTAAAATCTCTCCAGGGCCGAGCTTGAGACCTAGCTGCACTGCCTTCCTGGAATTAGAGAGGGCCCTATGCCCGCCCCACACCCTCAGCCTTTGTCTTCACATCTTAGCCTCATTTAAATCATCATGGCAAAGGGCACGGAGTGAGAGAGCCAGATTTTAATTTCAATACAGAGAGGTGCTTTCACAAATCCGAGTGTTCTCAGATAATAGCCACTGAGGGAAATAAATCGGATCTTTACAGCCATTCTCAGGTTCTGTTTCTGGTGAACTGTAATTTAAGGGCTCGCTTCCATTTTAACTCACGCAGCAATCCAAATTTAAATTAAACCATAACAGAATGGATGACAGTTGATGGAAAAATCAAAGAAATAAGTTATTTATACATGAGATAGATTTAAGGTGTTTTTCCTCATGTTAGCTTTCAGCAACTTCCGGGAATGTGTCTTAACCTTAAACCAAGCTCCTAACCTTGTTTTACTTGTGGATAATGAAAGGCCATCAGTTTATAAAGATCCTTGGTTTATAATCACTGAATAAACTTTTTCTTGCTTGTTATTCCATGATCTGTAGTCTCTAATTTATCTATACTGATTGAGAACAATTATTTCGTTTTTCAGTATCCAGTTTTTTTTACTGGCAGTGAGTCACTCCTCACAAGACCCTTAGGGGTTCTGAATCACACCACACAAAGAGGAAATGTAAAGTCCTCCTCTGGTACAGTATACATGGGAGTGTGGCTAACCAGACAGTTAACCTAGACACCTTCTTCCCAGAGCACTTGGCAGATAGGAGTGTGTAATAATGTGCTCTAACCTTGCTGTCCAGCCTTCAGGATTACGGCAAGGTCATGCTCTGAACTGGAGAAGGAAATGGCAACCCACTCCAGTAGTCTTGCCTGGAAAATTCCATGGATGGAGGAGCCTGGTAGGCTACAGTCCATGGGGTCACAAAGAGTCGGACACGACTGAGCAACTTCACTGATTCATACTCTGAACACAATGTGTGAATACCTGCTTGCTTTGACAGTTCTGGCCTCAGTGTAGGTTTTTAAAAAAAGATAAAAAAATGTTTAGGATTGATGTTGAGCTTGTTACTGAAGGTGCCTGATGACGGCAGCCATCATCTGCTCCCTGAGAGCGTGTCATTCTGGATATGCAGAGGCTTTCTGCTTTTTGTTTCGATGATGTCCTGGCGGTAGAGATGTTTGCTTTTGAGTTACTTTTCCAATCATCCTGTTGCCTGTCCTTTTTCTCCACCTGGAAAAGAAATGGCAGTGATGGTATACTGAGAAAAATGGAGAGTGCGTCCTCTAACTGCTCAGGAATGAAGGTACCGAGGCCCCCAGGAATGACTCTCCCAAACCGTAGGCCATTTACTGGGGAAGTCAGAATCAGAACCCAGGACTCCTGACGGTGCTTGCTCTTTGTCTGTCCTTCCATCAGCATGAACTGTTTAATTCTTGACAAATTTCCTGGGCTGTAATCTACACACAGACAAAACATGCACATTTTAAGTGTACAAATTGAGATATTAGTGCCTGTGAGCACGTCCACTCCAGAAGCCCCTGTGCCTCCCGTCTCTAACTTGTCCCAAAGGAAACCACTCGCTTAGCTTCTAGCACTGTTGGTGTAAAAACCCAACTGCTGTTTTTGAGCTTTTTATACATGGGATCATATAGTGAGGACATACTGTTGGGTGATTCTTCTAGTGGAGAAAGGCAGGCCCAGCGTTAGTAAGGTGAAAAGGATAAGACCTGTGGCTTGGTGTCTGGGAGGTGGTACATTTTCCCTAAAGCTTAGCTGCCTGTTACTGGCTCTTGTGTAGAGGCTAGCCAGCTGAACAGTCTGCCCAGCACTGAGGCAGATAGCTCTCTAGGGATGCTAGAATGTGTTATGTACAAACTTATATTTGTTTGATAGCTGCTCTAAAAATGTTTTTTTGTTTATCGTTGGCTTTGCTGGGTCATCGTTGCTGTGCTCGCTGTCTCTAGTTGGGGCTTCTCATTGTAGTGGAGCACGGGCTCTAGGTGTGGGAGGGCTCAGTAGCTGTGGCTCATGGGCTTAGTTTACCCACGGCATGTGGGATCTTAGTTCCCAGGCCAGGGATTGAACCTATGTCCCTTTTTTTGGCAAGTGGATTCTTAACCACTGGGCCACCAGGGAAGTCCTGTGACAGCTTATTTTTATTAAGATGTTGTGTGTGTGCATGCTCAGTCAAATCTGACTCTTTGTGACCCCACAGACTAGCCCACCAGGCTCCTCTGACCATGGGATTTTCCCAGCATGGATACTGGAGTGGGTTGCCATTTCCTTCTCCAGGGGATCTTCCCGACCTAGGGATTGAACTCACATCTCCTGCATTTTAGCAGGCAGATTACCACTGAGCCACCTGGGAATCCACTTATTAAGGTGCAAGACATGATTATGGCATGCCTGCTGAATATCATCAGTTTCAGTTTTCACCTGTCAGAAAGTGAAAGCGTCGCTCAGTTGTGTCCAACCCTTTGGGACCTCGCTGCCGGTTTCTTCTGCCTATGGGATTCTCCAGGCAAGAGTACTGGATTGGGTAGCTATTCTTTTCTCCAGGGGAATCTTCCTGGCCCAGGGATTGAACCTGGGTCTCCTGCATTGTAGGCAGCTTCTTTACCGTCTGAGCCACCAGGGAAGTCAATTCCAGTTCTCACCTGTCAGGAATTTGGACAGTTTCCCTGTTCATCAGTTTTTAGTCAGAATCAGCATTCATAGTAATATGAATATAATTCATGAAGGGGTTATTTGTATTAGCCAATCAAGGATTTAGTAAGTGCTATTTAATTGGATTTGACAAGGTGTATCCAGTACCACCTGTGATAGCTGAAGTGTATTGGATCAGGTGGTCTGAGTTTTTCTAAATGAGGAAGGGGAACTTGCTCCTACATTTTCTTGAGATGTGAAACCGTGGAATGGCCAGGCTGTGGCTTGACTGGATTGGGAAGAGGAAGGGCGAACAGGGAACTGCTGGCTGGGGAAAGCACCTAGTAAGGCATGGGACGTTCTCAAGGCCAAGACCTTGCCTCGTTGGGCCTGTGTGCGCTGCAGCTCCTGGAGGCAGTCTTCCAGCATGGGGATTCTAAACCTAAGCCTGGGTCCTGACACCCATGATTTGGGTCTTCCTCCTGGAGGGAGGGTCTGGATTTTTCTTGCCTTTTTTTTTTTTAAAATCCTTTAAAAACTGATGGTAAATACTGTAGTGATTGGGATGAAGAATTTGTTGGCAAAAGCACTCATTCCTATACTTCCGTTTACTGAAGTTTCAGAAACTGAATTGTGACCTTGGGTAATGGCCTGTGCCCTGAAGAAGAATCTGTCCAAATTTCATGTTTTCTGGTGGAATTTGTAATTCGTTAATATGGGAGTGAGATGATACTGTGGAATTGAAGTTTTAACTAATCACAGCACTGGCTGTATGACCCCGGGCAGTTTTCTTAAACTACTTTACAGGTAGCACTGATAGTCATTCCTACCTAACTGGGCTGTAGTGACGCTTCCATAGCTCACTGAGTGACGAGGCCCAGGCACTAAGCGCTGTGAGCTTTATTGTCACGCCGTGTATAGAAGCAGCATGTGGTTGTGATGGCCTTGTTCTGCCGGCGCAGCAAACCCTCTCATCTCAGCCCTTGATTTTGTGATGTCTCGTGCCTTCTTTCATTTCAGAAGATGTTGTAAATTTAACAACAAACAAAATTACATTGACTTGTAAATGTGTGTGTTGGTCATAATTACTGGGTCAGAAAACGAACCAGGGTAGGTAGTCAGCCATTACTAGGAGGGAGGTGGGAAAGAGTTTGGCTCGGCAGCCAGACTCTCAGTTGATACATCAGTCTTTAACAGAGCAGCCCAGCAGATCAGGTTGGCTCCTGGTAACCTGACTGCTCAGATTCTAGGCCCATCATCACTAACCGGGGTCCCCAGAGCCTGTTCCCCACCCCCTCTGCGACCTCTCACCCCCAAGTCTGGTTCCCTATCCATTAGTGGAGGTGAGCTAATTAGGTAGTAACTGCGCATCACAAACGAGTTACATTATTGTAATGGGGCAGAGACTAAAATTCTGTCTCCCTCCTACCACCTTCCCCCCACCCCCACCCTCGGGCCTTTCCCAGAGGCAGCTTCTTTAGGAACCTCCCTGGTTACCATCAGGTGACTGGGTGTATAATTCCCCTTCTGTTTTTCTTTTTAACTCAAACACATATGACACTTGACTGTTTGCTCCTTGCTCTCCCCCCCCCCCCATCATGGAGCATCCTAGACATCCAGAAAAGTAGAAGAGTAATTATAATGAAGACCCATGTCTATTTGTTGTTGTTGAGTCACTAAGCTGTGTCCGACTGTTTTGTGACCCATGGACTTATGCACTTCTGTCTTTCACCATCTCCTAGAGTTTACTCAAACGCATGTCGATTGAGGCATTGACGCCATCCGACCATCTCATCCTCTGTCATCCCTTTCTCCTCCTGCTTTCAATCTTCCCTGGCATCAGGATCTTTTCCAGTGAGTCAGCCTTTTGTATCAGGTAGCCCAGGTACTGGAGCTTGAGCTTCAGCATCAGTCCTTCCAATGAATATTCAGAGTTGATTTCCTTTAGGATTGACTGGTTTGATCTCCCTGCAATCCAGGAGACTCTCAAGAGTCTTCAACACCACAGTTCTAATCCCCTAGTTAAGATACAGAACAACCCACCTCCTTCCATAGATAACTGCCTTCCTGGGCTTGGTGTTTATCATCTCCCTGAAGGTCTGTCTTTATACTTTCATGCATGTAAGTGTGATCTTCAGCAGATATGAGTAGTATTGTTCTGGATATTTTAAACATTTTATAAATAATATGTATTCTTGGGTTTTTTCCTTTTTTTTTTTTGCTAGTGAGGTTCATTTTGAAAATTTAGGTCTGTTTCATTCATTTTCACTAAAGTACAGTATTCCATTTATATGATACTTATTCTCCATTCTGTTGCTAGACATTCAAATTATTCCAGTTTTATTTTTCTGCTGTAAATAACTGCTCTGCACATGAATAGACACTTCCTTACAGGATATACCTGGGAACAGAATTGCTGAGTTGTAGAGAATATCTGGGCTTCCCTGGTGGCTCAGATGGTAAAGAATCTGCCTGCAATGCAGGAAAACGGGACTTGATGCCTGGGTCAGGAGAATCCCCTGGAGAAGGGAATGGCAATCCACTCCAGTATTTTTGCCCAGAGAATTTTATGGACAGAGGCTGTCTCTTATACACATCTCCACTGGGCCACCAGGGAAGTCTTTCATTCATTTTCACTAAAGTACAGTATTCCATTTATATGATACTTATTCTCCATTCTGTTGCTAGACATTCAAATTATTCCAGTTTTATTTTTCTGCTGTAAATAACTGCTCTGCACATGAATAGACACTTCCTTACAGGATATACCTGGGAACAGAATTGCTGAGTTGTAGAGAATATCTGGGCTTCCCTGGTGGCTCAGATGGTAAAGAATCTGCCTGCAATGCAGGAAAACGGGACTTGATGCCTGGGTCAGGAGAATCCCCTGGAGAAGGGAATGGCAATCCACTCCAGTATTTTTGCCCAGAGAATTTTATGGACAGAGGTGCCTGGCAGAATAGAGTCTATGGGGTCATAAAAGAGTTGGACAATATTTCCATCTTAATTAGAAATTGATGAATTAATTTCTAAAATGATTTTAGGAATTTCTGTCCCCACAGAATATGCAGTTTTTAGTTACCTTAACATTTGATGTCAAACTTGAAATTTTGCCATGATAAGAATAAAAAAAATGAGGTGGTTTTGCATTTCTATTTGTATCTTTATATAATATCTTTATATCTTTATTTATATCTTTATATCTTTAGAGTATACAGATCTATACTACTTACCTTTCTAAAATTTTTTTTTAAATTTTGGAATAATCTTAGATTTACACAAAGTTGCAAAGCTAGTACAGTGAGTTTCTGTATACCCTTCACCCTGTATGCCCTACTGTTACCATCTTGTGTAATCACTGTACAGCTGTTAGAAGTAAGAAATTAAACTGTTACCTGGACTGTCTGGGCGTCCCAGGTGGCTCAGTGGTAAAGAATCTGCCTGCCAATGCCGGAGACTCGGGTTCAATCCCTGGGTCAGGAAGAGCCCCCGGGGGAGGAATTGGCAGCCCCCTCCAGTCTTCTTGTCTAGAATGTCTCATGGACAGAGGAGTCTGGTGGGCTATGGTCCATGCAGTCGCAGAGTCGGAGGCAACTGAGCACGCATGCACACTATTTGGATTTTCCCACTTTTCCCACTAAGCTCGTGCTTTTGTTCCGAGAGTGGATCCAGAGTACCGCACTGCACTCCAGTTGTCCTGTCTTCTTAATCACTTTCTGCTTCCCAGCTGTTTAAAAAAGCAGCTGCAGTGTATTTTGTTGTATAGACCGTTTCGAGTTAGTTAAACCTGTTGATGGACATCTGTGTCCCAGAAAAAGTGAGATGGATTCTAATGACACTTCTAAATTGTAAAGTTGAATTCTGGTCATATTTGGATAGATACTGCTTTTGAAAGGTAGTTCTTTACATGACAGGAGATGTTATAGAAAGTTCTTTTGGCCAGTCTTTGTGATGTCACTTATTACGATAAAAAAAAAAAGATAAAAGCCAAAACAAAACTCCTTTAACAGCCATGGTGGGCTCTGTCCTGCGTGTGCAGGCGCTGACGCCAGAGGGCCATGTAGGGGAAAACCTGCAGTTTATCGTGCGTGGCCACGTCCTCTGGTCCTCGGGTACTTTGGAGGGTTCTTCTCCCTCTCCTGTCAGGTCAGGGCTGCTGAGTTACTGTTGCTCAGAATTTTGCGTTTGTGTTCTGCCGACCTGGGGCATCTTCCTTTTCAGATCATCGTGTGGCTACTCTCTGCTTAGCCATTGTCCACTGCTCTGTCTGAAGTGGCTGTGCCACCCTGCCCTCGTCTTGCTTTTCCTTGGCTTCATGTCTCTCCATAACACTCAGCTCTGCCTGGCATCGTGTGATGTGTTTTCATTGGTTGTCACGGTCACTTACGGATCTGCAGCGTGTATAACAGTGTTCACTCAGCACTGCTGGACTGTGGTGTGAGGCATAGAAAGCAGATGGCAGCTCAGGAAACCTAAATGCTGGTAGCACCAAGACTTTGTCACGATTAAACAAAGCATTTTCTTTTATTAACCGAAACTAATTTTGAGATGTCGTGTTTAGGAGTTGCCAAATCAGGAGTGACTTTGGATTCAGGTGAACTGTTGGCTTTTGATACTAGTTTGTGTCCAGACTAGAAACTGCCCATCCCTTGTCCCCCAAACTTGCTGGAGAGGATTTTGTGTAGGGAGTAGGGACACCAGAGCCGAACATGGCTTAGATACCCCTGGCGGCCCTGATAATTTCTGGAAGTTGTTTCCCCTCCTTTTGGTTCCAGAACTTGATTGTTTATAACTGTTTTAACGCAGTGGTTCTCCAGCTTTTTGGTCTCAGGATCCATGTGTATTCAGGAGACATTGAGAGACCCCCAAAGAACTTTTCTTAATGTGGATTATATCTGTTGATATTTACCATCTTATAAATCGACACAATTTTAAAAATAATGCTTAAAAAAATAAATCCATTACATGTTAAAGTACTGTGATTTTAATGAATAATAGCTCTTTTCCTAAACATAAACGTACTTCGGGAAGGGAACAGTTTCTTTACATTTTTGCAATCTTTTTAACCTCTGGCTGGGCTTTCAGTTGCTTCTGCATTCATTCTTTGCACTGTCACATGTCACATATTTCTGGAAAAATTCCACTGCTCCTTTGTGGGTGAATGAGTGAACAAGGCAGCTAGCATCTTCATATTACTCTTATGATGAGGATTTTGACCTCACGGACTCTCTGAAAGAATCTTTGAGACCCTCGGGTTCCATAGACCATGCTTGGAGTGTGAACCACTGGTGTAGCTGATTACTGCAGGTGTCAGAGTAGGTGACCCTTCCCGAGAGTTCACTGTGTACCCAGCTCTCTTCGAGGAGCTTTTTGCTTAAAATTGATTTTATCCGCACAAGAGCCCTCACAGATGAGAGCAACTAAATCAGAGTGCGGGGGACATTCTGGTATCCTGCCCTCATCCATGCTGTGGCCTGAATTTTAGATTTCGGCATTTTCAGTGAAGGTGGTATTCTCTTTAAGTGTTAAATGAAACTTGTTGTAGACACACATGTGTCTGACACTTTTGTTTTATTTTACATTTATTTGGCTGCGCCAGGTCTTAGTTGCAGCCCGCAGGATCTTTAGTGGAGGCATGCAGACTCTCAGTTGCAGCCTGTGGAGTCTGGTTCCCCGACCAGGGAGCAAACCCAGGCCCCCTGCGCTGGTAGCATGGAGTCTTAGCCACTGGATCACCAGGGAAGTCCCTGGAACTT
The DNA here is from genome assembly GCA_006408675.1 of Madoqua kirkii. NCBI lineage: Eukaryota > Metazoa > Chordata > Mammalia > Artiodactyla > Bovidae > Madoqua > Madoqua kirkii. The sequence continues at coordinate 27,444 of SJYC01123631.1, read as the reverse complement.
TTTAGTTAATAATCAATGTGGGATAAGCCCAGAACACTCCTTATTAGTGGAGTTTGCGTGATAATATATATATGTTTTTTGTTTTTTTTTAAGAATATTTTCTTCTTTGGGGTGCCAAGACCACCTAGCTGATTAGCAGGGATGGGGTAGAGCCTGGACTGGCTGCTGGCTGAATTGACTCCTAGGCCATACCCTGAGCCACGTGGATGTACATTTTTGACCCCTGCCTATACCCATCCACCTGGCTGGGTGTTAGGCAGTCCTGTCTGGCCCTGTGGTATAATCTTACCTAAGGTGATTTAAGTTCATCCTGATCATTAACCTAATAGGTTGACACGTTGGAAGAGCTTTTGCTAGTAGTTTATATTGGACTAGAGTGCTCTTGTTTTTTTTTTTTTAATTTCTTTATTGGAGTATAGTTGATGTACAGTGTTGTGTTAGGACTGGAATGCTCTTGAATGAAGGAGATAGGAATTTCTCTTCCTCAAATTAAGTATGCCAAGTTGAATTGTTCTTTTACAATCTTAAGATCACCTTGCCCCTCAATGTGTATTACCACACAGGGCCGTGTGCCTGAGGATTCTGTTGCTTTCTTCACGTGGATTAATTTCTTCCTAGAATGATCTGGCATATGAGGGAAATTTAGAAACATGTTGGGAGCGGGAGAGGAGAAACAAGGAAGAAAGAACCTTTGTCTTAAACAGAAATAATAGCTTATCTGGGCCATAGGTAATGGCATGTCAGCCTAGGGAGCTTGAAGGCTTTATTGCCACAGATTTCTTTTGTGATAAAAGGAATATTTGGACTTTACTTCCTTCAGATCAAGGCAGGCTGCCTCTTAGCTAATGCCATTCTGAATGATTAAATGGGCAGTGATTTTATTCAGCTCTGTGGAATGTTCTCCAAAAGCAAGATCCTATAAAGAAGAGACAAATGTTCTTTGCCATCGAAGGTATTTGTGACACCAGCTGTTTCATTGAGTAGTCAATGTTGACTGCATTGTATTATCTTCTTGCTCTCAGGGAATCTAAGTGCACAAATTCTCCTGAGAAATGTCTGAATGCGGGGGACCTGAGGTAGATGCTGCCCCTCCTGGGGTTCATCTCTCTCGGTTTCCTAGCAACCTGCTTGTTGCCATGGCAGTGCATTACCCAGGCATCAGATCCATTGCCCTGTGGAATGTGTGCTGAATGTTCTGATTATTGATACAGGGAGGCTGCTTGCATTTTCTGTAACACCCTCCCCCCCCTTTTTTAAATAATCACTGGAACAGTATTTAGCATATGTTATTGGAAATATTTAAAAAGAAAAGATTTTATATGGCTAAAATAATAAGACTGATTGTTGTAACCAGAAGGGCATAAAATACACATTCTAGGAATAATTATCCCCTTCATTCTCAGGTTGTTTTTGAAAGTCTGTCAATTATGTTGTGTACATGGATATTTAAATATTCTTAATGAAGTTAAGCCTTAGTAAAGACTTATTCTTTGGAGACTGTTTTGGTGAGTTGTTGCTGCTGCTGCTGCTGCTAAGTTGCTTCAGTCGTGTCTGACTCTGTGTGACCCCATAGACGGCAGCTGTCAGTTGACCGCAGGCAACAGAGACCTAGAATAATGATGGCTTAAATATTATTGAACTGTTCTTACCTGTCATAGTAAGTTCAAGAGCCAGGCAGTCTAGGGCTGGTATAGTGTTTCTACTTCCAAAAGAATTCAGAGACCCACATTCTTCTAGGTTAACGTTCAGCATCCTTGAAGTTTAGCCCCTTTCTTTGTGGCCCATCCTGGCTGCCAGAGTTCCTGCCATCACATTTGTCTTTAAAAGTTCAGTAATCTCTCCTCGCATCCACCCCATCAGCCAGAATGTGGTTTCATGGCCAGATCTTGCTAAAAGGGGAACTGGGAAATGTGGCTTTTAATCTTGGCAGCCTTATATGTAGTAAGATTTTGTAGTTCTGTCCTTTTGAAACGGGTGGAGAATAGATACAGGGAGCAACTTGTGGTCTTTGCCACACTGGGTGATAATTGTTCCCTATAACGGGTTGTAAGATTTAACAGTTTTTTTTTTCTGATTTTAAAGGTAACATGAAAAAACGTTAATTTTTGCCAAAACATAAAAATTAGAATGTGACCACCTCCCATTGTCATCCCCCTAGGTTCACCATTAATAACGAGCTGGTTTATAATCAGCTGAGCTTCTTAGGTACTAGGCACTGGCAGTGTTTTCTCTGCTTTAGTCTTCACAGATTCCTGAGAGGAGGACATGCTTATTTTCCATAGTTTGCAGGTAATTGTGGCATTAGTGAGATGTCTGAGGCTTGGCTATCATGGACAGCAGATCAGGGGTTTCTTCAGGTTTGTCTACCCCTGATCACCAGGGCAATGATCATGGTCCACACTGCTTCCTGCCCTTCCAGAAAAGGAAAGGTTTTGAAAGGGCTTTTTAAAAAGGTGGGTCCCCAAAATATTTTGAACAGCGGCAGCTTTCTTGGGATTGGAGGGCAGTCAGCCTGTAGCTGCAATTACATGAACTGCGGAAAGCATTTCACTGGTGTTCTTACTGGTATCTCGCTGGGCACCTCTCGTTTTTGTTCATGCAGGGCTTCTTGTTTAAATCCTAGATACGCAGTGTCTGCTCCTGGGCTCATTAACAGTATAGCCTGTGCTTCGCTCTCCTTTTGATTTCTGGGTCTTAATTTAGCAACCAGCAACTTCTGAGGTTGTTGGGGTGCAGCTCTCCAGGTCGTTGAGGTGCCATTTAATGACCTGATTAAATGTAGAGAAAGTGTAATGAACAGCCTTGATTCAGCTGTTTGTGGCATGCTTGTTCTGGGCAGGTAGTGGACTTGAGAAAGATCTGGTTACTGCTATGGATAGTATAATAGTCATGGTGCTCGTTGGACTTTCATAGCTTGCCAGCACTGCACTAACTTTGTTTTACAAATAGATTAATTTTTACAAATCCCCTGAAGTAGGTACTCGTAAAAGGCCCATTTTGCAGATTGGAAGGCTAAAATTCTGACAGTCATGTGACTGGAAGTAATAGAGCCAAGATCTGAACCTTCACTGATTTCAGAGCTGGTCTGGTAGGGGATAAATTAAAGATTAAAGATTTATCTGTAGATAAAGATTCCAGAGAGATGACGGTGAGGGATGATGGTTGAGAGAGTAGTACTCTGGCAGTTGAAAGTGCCTAGCTTTGTCATCCTGTTTCTCAAAACAACCCAGTAAAATCCTCACTTAACAGATGAAAAACAAACTCAGAAGGTAATGGTTTGCTTGAGGTTATTTGGACAGGTCTTGCAGGCAGATCTTATTTTCTTTTCAGTATACCACGTTTTAACTTAAACAGTGGATAAGTTGCTTTAGAAGCCTCATTCTAAACTCGGGATTTCGTTCCTTCTCACTTAAGAAGTCGCGGTAAGAGCACCTGAAACATCCATGGTTATTTATGGTGAGCTCTCACCCCTCCCCTCCCGCCCAGGCTCACTGCGGATTTTTGGTCAGAGTCTAGAGCTGCCACGGGCAAAGCCCATGGCTGATCGGCTCATGGCAACGGTTCTCAAGACAGTAGAATTCCATTGCAGCCCATCTTTGATGGCTTACATGTGGAGTGGTTTAGAACACATCTGCTTATTTTCTTCTAAGCCTGGGGAGTAAAAGGGGAATAGCGTACCCACCCCTTTCCTAAGGAAATAACAACTGAAGTCTTTGGGAAAAAGCAAAGCCAAAACCCTGTTCTAATAAAAGGGAACTTGCCTGTGGTGTTTAGTGATTCTGAGGTTGTTGTTGGTATGACTTCAGCCCACCAGTGCTTGTCACCGAGGGCCCAAATGCCAGGCCTTTGAACTAAGTGCTTGCCTCACCCTGAGCAGTGATCCTGCTTATATGATTGACTTAAATCAGAAATCTCTAGGGGTTCAGGCAGACATTCTAAGAACTTTCTTCGAGTTCAGCCTGTTGCCTCAGAGAAGGAAGTTGGTATTTGGGGCCAGTGTGGGAAGATCAAAATAGAGATGAAAGCTTTGCTGGGAACATGTTTTAAGAAATAACACCTAAGAAAGTAGTTTAGGGTACTTTCAACATTGGTTATGTGTAAATACTGAATGTCATTTGCCTCGTTATTATGAGAGTGAAGACTTGAAGCCCCTAGAGGTCCTTGCCTGCTCACCACCCAGGATCCCGCTTACACAGAATCCCTCACAGGTTGGGCATTTCCTTTGCTCGATTGCTCCTGCTCTTGGCTAGGTCATCATGTAATGAGCCAACCCACTCCCTTTTTACGTCCTGCGGATGTTAGTGTTTCTTACCTTGAGCTGTGGTCTGCTTCCCTTCACCTCTCCCCACTGGCCTGGGGTCTGGACCCACCGCTCAGAGCAGGTCTGCTCCCGTGTCCGAGGTGGAAGGTGTCCTTGGCCTGTGATGGTAACTGTGCGTGTCCTGGAAACCTTCCGTTTCCCAGCTGAACGCCTCCAGTCTCCCAGGGGCCTCACCTTCCCACCTGCACGCCCCTCACTGTCCTAGGAAGTAGGCACACCCCGTGTCCTGCCTGCCTGTGTCCCCGGGTCCTGACCCCCACCTCCGTCCTTGTGCTCTTGGCTCTTGCTGCCCTGTTCTCTCTTCCAGCTGCACAGACTTCAGATTTAAACCTAACCCAGAGGGTTTTATTTGTCCAGCTGTTGCCCTCATTCCGTGCTGCCCCCCTCCCTGCTTGGTCTTTCTGGGTGGAGCCTTGCGCTCCATTAGGTGCCCGTCATCCGGATCTCCCACATCCCACCTGGCGGCACTAGCGTGTACTGTCGCCCACAGGACCCATCACAAGGGTGCCAGCTGGGGTCCTACCCAGTGGGCCTGAGGTTGCTTCAGCCTGGCTCCTGCAAAGAGAAAGCTTGGTGCTTTCCCTTTATAAAGAGCGCTGGCCCCCCCACCCCCGCAAACACACACCCCGTCTCTCCTTAGACAGTCTTTGAGGTGCCACCTCATTTTTCACTTTTGCAGAAGCTGCCTCTGGCTGCCCCAGGCAGTTTGGCATCCTCCTCGCTGCTCCCAGGCCTGCACTGCAGCGTCTGTCCCTTCTGCTCTGGGGTCCAGGAGTCTGTCTGTCTTCACCTTGATCTCCCACCCAAGGGCCCTGTGCTTGTCTCAGTGGGGTTAGTGATTACGTCTTCATCTTAGTTGTTCTCCCATTTCTGTGGAGGAAACCCATGCTTACCGCTGGAGCTTGCTCTGTGCACAGCTGTTGAGAGCCCCTTGAAAGGGTGTGAGCGTTTTGTGTACAAGAGCGTTTTCTGGGGAAAGGATCTGTGTCCCAAACTTGTTCTGACCCACTGTTTGGTTCCAGGAGACCTGCTCCTGGAATAAGCTCCAAACCTCAGCAGGTAGCTCGCTGGCATCACCAGGCTTGTTTCAGCCTTGTTACCAACCTGAGAAAACGCAGCTGTTTCAGGTCATTTTAGGAAATCCCACCACAGGCCATTTTAATAATATGCCCCTTTGTAAATTTGGCTTTAGGTGGAGGTAAATGGGGATGTCTAGCTGAGAACTGAATTTCTAGGAGCTGGGACTTCAGTTTTCACTTCTCAGTGTCCATGAAGTCTCTTAGGCATGGATTGGGTGACCTCTTAGGTCTACCAAATGGGCTACCTTGCATCTTTTATCTCTCTTTCTGAGGTGCTTTTATCTCTATTTCTTGTTGCTGCTCAGTAACTGTTGTAATTGGGAAATGAACTTGAGTTCTTGGTAGCTTGATCAATATCAGATAAAAGGGGCTACTCTTTTAGTCTAGAATGGCTTGGCCAAAACAAGTAGCAAAGTCTTTAGAGCAGGTGGTTACTGCTTCAAGTTCCTAAGGGAGTAAACAAGTTCCAAAGCATTCTTGCTCCCCGGGCCTGTGATGGTGCATTGTGTTCCTGAAACCTGATAGATTCCAGTCAGTTCCCAGCTGGGACGGTCGGATGAAAGTTGTCCTGGACTGTGTGTTTGTAAGGATGGAGAGTGGTGGAAGGGCCCTGTGCAGGCAGTGCTGTTCACTGGCCCTGCTTTTGTCTGCTGAGGTCCATCTTTCTGCTCCTCTCTACCACTGTGTGTTCCTTTGCGCAGAGACTCGTTTTGCAGACTCCTGTTGATAATTGGTGTTCCCTGTGCGGAGATGGAAGCAGGTACCGGTCAGGAGAACCCCGAGACCAGTGCCTGGGAGGAGCGTGGGACGTGCTAGTGGTAGCCGCCAGGTCTGGGGCTGTCTCTGTGGCCCCCTCACTGCTCAGAGCCCTCACCCTCCTGACCCTGCCTGCTCCGCCTGCCCCACCTGCAGCTGAGGGCCCAGCCCCGCTCGGCTCTGTTAGGGTTCCCTGTCTGGGGAGTGCGGGGCTGTTATGAACCTGGCACGTGTCTTCCCACAGAGACCAAACCAGACCAACAGCTTTTGGCATGCGGCCAGTTCTGTTGAGCTCATGAGCTGGTTGTGGGTTGTGATGTTTTTGCTCCGAAAGGTCAGAGAGGCTATAATCTGAGCAGCAGATTGGGAATTCGTTTGTTGCTGTTGGAAGGGGTGCCTGTCATCTGACTTGGGCTTTCTGGTAATGTGCGACTCCCAACTTGGCATGAATAGTTTGTGGAACTATAACCAGGCTTGAATGCTAGTAAAGTGTTAGGGCAACAGCTTTTCCTTCCTCCTGGAGGGAGGGCGCCTGCCACCCTCCTTGTGTGTAGCCCATGGTGGGAGCATGGGTGTGTGAGAGAGAGGTGTCTGTGGAACGTGCCATGTCCTCTCTTGGTTACTGGGTGAGGCAGCATGATGCCTGAGGTGCTGAATCTGTCTGTTTACCGGCTCTGGGGTTTTCTTCCCAGACCCACACCAAATGCTTTCTGTTTGCAATAGAAGTTAGTTCAGCCCTCTCATGATATATGCTGGAATTCGACCCCTGGGCAGCCGTCCATCTACGGGAGCCTGATATAACCTGTAGTTTCCTAGTGAGTGTGAATGTGAGAGTTTTCTTGCTGTTTTTCAGTTACAGAATTAAGGAATACCATAGACCTGTTTTAAGAAAAACACACAAGCGCTCTCAGGCAGTTTATAAAGTATTGTTTAAAAATTACACACAACATGCCATTGGGAATTCAGTAATTTAGCCAACCACATTGTTTTATTTTCTGATTTTTGTAAAACACCAATTTCGTATTCTTTTTGAATTTTTTTTGTTTGACATGTGTCTTCTTTATAAGTATACTTAGCAGCTGCATATTTTGGTAAGAATATCACTAGTTCCCCCGATTTTTTGACCATTCGGCTTACATTTGCCTTTTTTTAATATCGTAAATTTTACTTAATTTAGGCGTGTCACACTTTACCTGTTAAATTACTGTATTTCCCGACAGTGTTTTATTAGAAATGGACTTTTGAAGAGGAATTTTTCTCTCCAGTTCTTAAAATACATTAATACATTTTGAGAAGTGTTACCAATCACACTGCTGTCAGCCTTATAATAATGCATTTTCACCACAAATTTGTCACTGTTTTGTGACAAGGTTTTTGTTGCCCCTTAGCTATTTAGAAATATGGTACCTTCTCACTTTAACCTGCATTTCTGTGGTCCCAGGTGACTGTCTTTTTTTTCTTTTGCTAATCCCATTTTTGTGGCTGTGACGTCCATGGAGTACTTCCCTTGGTACACCATAGATGAAACTCCACGCTCCAACTGGTTTCAAGTGGACACAAGTATGCTTTGTGATATCTCAGTGGCTATGTAGTCTTGTTTTTTGCTAGTTGATTTGTTTATATGCAGAACTCACCCACTTGATTTATAAAGGGTCTTGTCTACCTCAACAACATTCAGTTCAGTTGCTTAATCGTGTCTGATTCTTTGCGACCCCCTGGGCTGCAGCACGCCAGGCTTCCCTGTCCATCACCAACTCCCGGAGCTTGCTCAAACTCATGTCCATTGAGTCGGTGACACCATCCAACCATCTCATCCTCTGTCATCCCCTTCTCCTGCCTTCAGTCTTTCCCAGCATCAGAGTCTTTTCCAATGAGTCGGTTCTTCCCATCAGGTAGCCAAAAATATCGGCATCAGTCCTTCCAATGAGTATTCAGGACTAATTTCCTTTAGGATTGACTGAGAAAGCAAGAGTCGTTTTATAGGCTATGAATCTTGGTGGTCTCATTACAGTTTTTAAGCTTTGGCTATTTTTCATTCCGTAGAAGTTTAAATCTTGTTTTTAAACCTGCCAGTCTTTTATTTTTTGATTTCTTTCTTCACTTTGTGGAAGTTTATAAAGATTAAAATGACTGGTCTCTTGCCTGGTACTGTCCTAAAAATAGTGGTAGAGGAAAACCGTTATTGAACCAGTGAACCAGATGGGTGGTCCCTCCCCCCGGGGACACAGGTGGCAGTGCAGCTCCCTGGCTGTGTGACTTGCGCCTCCGGTAGCTGGTGAGGGGCGGCCGAGCGTCCCCACGATGCCAGGGCGCTATCCCGGGGCAGCCAGGGAGGCGGGCCTGGTGGGAGCGGGCCACGTGCTCACGCGGGTTCTGCTTGCAGCTCTCGCCAGCCCCGTCCTGGGCCTGAGGGAATGCACCAGAGGCTCGGCCGTGTGGTGCCAGAATGTGAAGACGGCAGCCGACTGCGGGGCCGTGCAGCACTGCCTGCAGACCGTCTGGAGCAAGCCGACTGTGGTGAGTGTCGACTGGAGCTGCCGCCCTCCACGAGGCGCGCTCTCCTGCCTCCTCTTGCTTGCGCCTCCCGATGACCCTGGGGAGGCAGGGCCTGTTTGTGGTGGGCCTCGGGGTGCCCACAGGGAGTGAGGGAGGGCTGGCTGGCGCGGGGAGGCCCTGCTCCCGGTCACTCAGTGTCTTCACGCGCAGACGGGGCGGCCGGCCTCCGCTGTGTGCTCCACTCTGTCCTCTCTGCCCCAGATAAGGTGTGGCTGCCATTCCTGGGGCTGTACCCATGGGTTCAGCTCTGCCCTTGCCACTCACACAAAGCGGATGCTAAGCTTTTGAAAATCTTTTCCCCCCTCTTTTGGTATTTTCTCTCTCTGCCTCTCAAACAGGCACATCATTGATTCAGAGCCTAGAGCTTGGTAGCTGTTGAGAATTTTATTTCTAGCTGTAGCCAACCTGGAAGAGAGGCCAGTGATTTTTCCTCTGAGCAGTGATACTATATAGCACATTAATGTGGGAAAACTCTTGAGATGTGACACACCTCAAGTGTGCATACTCCACGCAATCTGAACCTTCTCAGGAGACGCCCAAGCTCTGCTGGCTGAGTCAGCCGACTCTGGGAAGTGCTTCCACCCGTGGTACCAGCCAGGTTTGACTGTGGAGCTTGAAGTCTTAAAACTTGTCAGTGGCTCCTAGTACTTCACTAAGAGAAGAACTAATTAAATAAGACTGCTCTTTAAGTTTCTGAATTCACTCTTGACCTGCCGTCTGTGGCCAAAATTTCAGATTTTGTTTCTCATTTGCTTCTGGTCTTGTTTTTAATACTGCTTCCTCTTTTGAAGTTCAGTGTGTCATGCAGGGAGCTTTTCAGATCTCTCTCTCGACAGGACAGTCTTGTGGACGCCTGAACCTCGCGGGCACTCGCTCAGGATGCCCGAGTGGCCCCATGCATGGGATTAGCCTGATTAGGTCTGAAGGTTCAAGGCAGTTTCTCTAAATGCTGCTGAATTCACAGGTGTTCCTTTATCTCACCTTTGTCAGTTGAGATGTGTCAGTTCCCTCTTCATGGGTCGAGAATCAGTTGACATACAGAAGGGAACACCGCACAAGCTTTGAGGAGTGGCTAGACTTTCCATGGTCCTGGGCCACGGAGGGATGCCAGGTTTTCCATCTCTGAGCTCTGCAGTGGTGACACATGGCCCCCACTGGCGTGCAGCACAGCCCAGGAGGTGGAAAGCAGATGAAGGGCTGGCAGTGGCACCAGTGTGAGTGTGCAGAAGGTCTGGCTGGGCCTGTTTCCCTGCCTTCCCCTCCTTTCTTTGCATCACAGTACCATTTTTCTCTGACTTTTGCTACTCTGATTTCCAGTTGGTTTTTAAAAATAGTTATCTACTTAGGCTTCCCTTGTAGTTCAGCTGGTAAAAGAATCCACCTGCAATGTAGGAGACCAATGCAGGAGACTGGATTCAATCCCTGGGTTGGGAAGATCCCCTGGAGAAGGGAAAGGCTACCCACTCCAGTATTCTGGCCTGAAGAATTCCAGGGGCTGTATAGTCCACGCAGTTACAAAGCGTCAGACACGACTGAGTGACTTTCACTTCACTTAGCCAGGTCTTAGTGGCAGCAAGCAGGACCTTCAGTGGACGCGTGCAGACTTTTGGTTGTGGGATGTGGTGCCCTGACCAGGGGTCAAACCCAGGCCCCCCTGCATTGCGAGCATGGAGTCTGAGCCCCTGGACCACCGGGGAAGTCCCTCCAGCTGATAGATCTCGAGCCTCAGTTTCCTCACAGATGTGCTGTGAGCAGGTATATGAAATGTGGCTGGCGCCAGGCGCAGAGCGAGGTGCCGAGGGGTGGGGGCCACTCTGTGCTTTCCCGAGGAGCATGGAGTGGTGATTGGCCACACCTGATCCTCCCCTGCGGTGCCAGGGCTTCTCACCTAGGTTGGGGACTGTCCTGTGCTGGTGTGTCAGAGGTGGCCCTGGCTAGATGGAATGAGAAAGAAGGCCGCGGTGATTTTCACTCGTGTGCTGTGTGAGTTTTGTCCTACAAATACGGATCTCTCTTGTGTTCTTTCCTCTTAGAAATCCCTTCCCTGCGACATATGCAAAGATGTCATCACTGCAGCGGGTAACCTGTTGAAAGACAATGCCACTGAGGTGAGCCGCCCACCCTTGTGTGTGACCTGGTGTGAGTGGCGGCTGTGTGGCTGTGCATCGGTTTCTCACGGAGCTGTGATTCTGGAGTCCAACTAGGAATGGTCCAGGCCCAGGTGGGAAATAATTGTCCCGTGGGCCACAGACTGTTTCTGTCATGTAATCCCCTCACCCCCGTCCTTTAGAAATGTAAGAGCCTTTCTTAGCCGCTGGCTGTACAAAAGCAAGCTGTGTGCGCTAGTTTGCTGACTCCTGAGCTCAGCTTTACGTGCCCATGGTTGACAGGGCTTTTGTATCACATGCTGTTAACCTTTAGGTTCATTTTTGGCGATTTCTGCTCCGAGTTCCCTGTGCCTGTGAGGCTGCAGGTCCGAGCATCGCTATTTTGAATAGTGCTCGCGTCTGCTTTCTGCCTCATTCGTCTAACAGAGCCACGGCTCCTCACTGGCCCTCTCCCACGTCCTGAGGGCCGCTGGAGCTGGAGGCCTCTTGTTCAGTCCGTTGGTGGAGTGCTGTATAGTCCACGCAGTTACAAAGCGTCAGACACGACTGAGTGACTTTCACTTCACTTAGCCAGGTCTTAGTGGCAGCAAGCAGGACCTTCAGTGGACGCGTGCAGACTTTTGGTTGTGGGATGTGGTGCCCTGACCAGGGGTCAAACCCAGGCCCCCCTGCATTGCGAGCATGGAGTCTGAGCCCCTGGACCACCGGGGAAGTCCCTCCAGCTGATAGATCTCGAGCCTCAGTTTCCTCACAGATGTGCTGTGAGCAGGTATATGAAATGTGGCTGGCGCCAGGCGCAGAGCGAGGTGCCGAGGGGTGGGGGCCACTCTGTGCTTTCCCCAGGAGCATGGAGTGGTGATTGGCCACACCTGATCCTCCCCTGCGGTGCCAGGGCTTCTCACCTAGGTTGGGGACTGTCCTGTGCTGGTGTGTCAGAGGTGGCCCTGGCTAGATGGAATGAGAAAGAAGGCCGCGGTGATTTTCACTCGTGTGCTGTGTGAGTTTTGTCCTACAAATACGGATCTCTCTTGTGTTCTTTCCTCTTAGAAATCCCTTCCCTGCGACATATGCAAAGATGTCATCACTGCAGCGGGTAACCTGTTGAAAGACAATGCCACTGAGGTGAGCCGCCCACCCTTGTGTGTGACCGTGTGTGAGTGGCGGCTGTGTGGCTGTGCATCGGTTTCTCACGGAGCTGTGATTCTGGAGTCCAACTAGGAATGGTCCAGGCCCAGGTGGGAAATAATTGTCCCGTGGGCCACAGACTGTTTCTGTCATGTAATCCCCTCACCCCCGTCCTTTAGAAATGTAAGAGCCTTTCTTAGCCGCTGGCTGTACAAAAGCAAGCTGTGTGCGCTAGTTTGCTGACTCCTGAGCTCAGCTTTACGTGCCCATGGTTGACAGGGCTTTTGTATCACATGCTGTTAACCTTTAGGTTCATTTTTGGCGATTTCTGCTCCGAGTTCCCTGTCCTGTGAGGCTGCAGGTCCGAGCATCGCTATTTTGAATAGTGCTCGCGTCTGCTTTCTGCCTCATTCGTCTAACAGAGCCACGGCTCCTCACTGGCCCTCTCCCACGTCCTGAGGGCCGCTGGAGCTGGAGGCCTCTTGTTCAGTCCGTTGGTGGAGAAGAAGTCCATTCTGGTCTGACTCTTGCCTCTGTCCTCTCTAGCAAGAGATCCTCGTGTACTTGGAGAGGACCTGTGACTGGCTCCCTAAGCCGAACATGTCTGCTTCCTGCAAGGAGATCGTCGACTCATACCTCCCAGTCATCCTGGACATGATTAAAGGACAGATGGTACGTAATAGAGAAGAGCCTCTTTTTCCAGGGCACCTCTGGAGCCAGGGGAGGTTCCAGATCAGATTATAATGACCACCATGGAGAGTTCATTGATAGATTGGGATTTTGTCAGCAGATCTTTTGTACAGTTTTAACATCCAGAATGGCTTTGGCACAGCAGGCCGCTCAGCTTGTAGTGTTCAAGGAGGGTGGGGTATAGGAAATATGGAAACTCATAGAATTATTGAGGGAATCTAAACTGGTGTAGCAGTTACAGGTGTTGATTTGATAATTCATGTCAGCCATAAGGATGCTCGACTTTCATTCAGTTAAGTATCTGTTATGCATACAGCACATGTCATAGGTTGCATTTTCAGCAAGGAACAAGGAGCCAAATTCGTGAATTTGGAAAGACCCTAAAAACCTCTAGTGGGGCAGGGGTGTCCTGGGCAGGGGCCACAGTTTTGGTGCGGAAATGGGGGTCACCACAAGACCTCAGGCCATGTTCCGGCATTGCCAGTGCAGTGGGGAGCCCCGGGAGGGGTTCACGGGAGAAGTGACAGGATCCTTGTTCAGAGAGGTTGATCTGGGTCCCACCAATGGGGAGCTGCAAGAGGGGAAGCTGGCGGGACGGTCAGGTATGAGACGGGAGGCGGGTAGGGGAGGCGGAGAGCTGTGCATTTTCTTAGAGGATAAATGGACTAGACTTGCTGGGGACGGGACTGCAGGCAGCGGAAGAGTTAGTCGTGCCCCCCAGGTTTGTGGCCCTTGCCTCTGGGAGGACGGTGGTGGAACCATTTGTTAAAATAGAGCTGTGGAGGGTTGAGTGGTTTAGTTTGAGGTGCCTGTGAGCTGGGCACGGGCACGTGAGTCCAGCCCGGAGATAAGGAAAGGGAGAATTCTGAGGCACCAGGTGGCCCGTTTGCTTCTGGGCCAAGGGTTTCCATTCGGGCCTCTTTCCCCTCAGAGCCATCCCGGGGAGGTGTGCTCCGCTCTCAACCTCTGTGAGTCTCTTCAGAAGCACCTGGCAGAGCTGAATCACCAGAAACAGCTCGAGTCCAATCAGATCCCGGAGCTGGATATGGCTGAGGTGGTGGCTCCCTTCATGGCCAACATTCCCCTCCTCCTGTACCCTCAGGACGGCTCCCACAGCAAGCCCCAGCCCAAGGAGGTGAGGCGATGGGCCAGGCTGCCCAGGGCCCCGTTTGGGGTTGGGGTGGAACCAGAGCTGAGTGTGTACAGAAGGGGCAGTGTGTACAGTTCTGAAATCAGGGCCTCATTCCTTCACCTGACTCCACAGTTACACCAGCCACCCTTCAAATGGTTGAGCCACGGAGATTCTGAAGAACTGGGATGTTTCACACGCCCCCTTTCCTGTTAAGTTTCACTGTAGTAAATGCCCACATGACTTTAAACTTCAGTCTCTTCAGAGCTTATAAAAGCACACTCGGAACTGTTCAGGGACTCACTGCTAGTGCTCTAGCATGAATACTCTGAGCTGTTCAAGGAGGGTGTGTAGCCTAACCATCCCGTCCGTCTAGGCTAATGGGAACGTCTGCCAGGACTGCATTCAGATGGTAACCGACGTCCAGGAAGCTCTGAGGACCAACTCCACCTTTGTCGAGGCCTTGGTGGACCACGCTAAGGAGGAGTGTGACCGCCTGGGGCCTGCCATGTCCGACATGGTGAGCCTTGCCTCCTGCATCGCAGGATGTTCTGGGCCAGGGAGCTGGGCTCTGGAGACAGGAGTGGGACAGCCAAGAGAGCTCACTTCTGGGGTACCACTTCAGGTTCCACCCAAGAGCCCTGAGGAAGAGATTTTTCTTTTCTCTCAGTTGCCACGTGTGTGAGGAACAAGAACAGACCACGTAGAAGCCTGGTTTGAAAGGTTGGGCTGTCGTATGTTCTTAATTCTAACTGCTGTCCCTGCCACCAGCAGGGCGGTTCCCTGGGCGAAGCTCAGGCCCCTGGCTGGCAAGAGGCTCGCCCGGCACCCCTGCTTTAACTCTGGAGGGTGTTGGTGGTGTGGACTCAGAAATTCTGTTAGCTCCACGAAGGTTTTCTTTCTTGGACCCTGTTCACATTAACCACACTCAGGAGATTGACATCTAAAACCAAATGCTATTTAATGCCCGGCAACTAGGAAACTAAACCTCTGTTAGACCTGGACTCCCGGGTCTGGGTTCTAGAGCCACCTTTCTAGGTGGAGCTCTGGAAGCTAAAGGTCTCTTTCTGTCCACTAAAACCTGGGACTCTTAGCCTCATTGAAGAGTCTTTGTATATTTGCTATGTCAGTTGGCTTCCCCAGGCTAACCTCTCTGAGGGCTGTTATATCACCCTCCGTTTTCTCACTTATATATAGACACCATAGTCATGACCAGAGGGTCTGCAAGAAATACCTAGATATTTGTGAAAATCATTATAACTTAACTGGATTATACTAAATTTAAACTTTTATAATCCTAAGAATGTGTTAAATGAATTTGGGAAGTAATCTCAAATTGATCAGTGTATCTCACACTTAACCTAAATTGCCCCTGAGTAGTTGCTGTGTGACCTTGGGGAAAGCAAGGGCCATAAAAGGAGATTGGAGGACCTCATCTCTAAGGGCCTTTGGAAAACATTTTCAAAACTCTTTGCCATTTTTTGTCTTATTGAGGCAGTCCAGAACAGACATTGATAGGATTCTTTTCTTGGAAACGTGCCTTGATATCTGCGTATTGACACTGTTGGAAAGGCTGAGGTGTTGGTGTATTGCTGTTGCGGTGTTTCACTAAACGACTGCTTCTGTCTCCCCCAGTGCAAGAACTACATCAACCAGTATTCAGAAATCGCTGTCCAAATGGTGATGCATATGGTAGGTGGTGGGGGAAACTCCTTGTGGGGTTTCTTTGTCTCAGGCTGTGATTTCTAGGATTTTGAAAATTGTGCAGTTTATTTTCCTGTTTTTACCTTTGAGAACTGAATTAAACCGAAAGGAGCCCTCTTTGAGCACCTGCAGTTGAGTCCCGCCCCCTCTCGGTCCCCGGGCTGCGGCCCTGGGGACTGCCGCGATGGCTATTTGGCAGTTTGTTTGCCTCTGTGTCTGTGAGCCGGCCATCAGATTCCTGGTGTCTGACTTTCATGCCGGGACCCATGGGAATAGTCTGCTCTGTAGCTCGGCCAAGCCTGAGGATTGCTGTCTTGTAGCCTGAGTTCTGAGCGAGGAGAATCCACCTCCCGCGGTTGGTCCTCGCTCTGCAGCAGTGTTGGCTGTGGCTGCTGCTTGAGCCCGTAACCGCTGCCCTTGCTTGTGATACATCCAGGTGGTTGGGGGTGGTCCTCCACTATTAGAGGCAGAAAACATCCATCCCATGGAGGGAAGCCAGCTAGCTCCATGCAGGGAATGGTACAGAGCAGGGTGGTCTGCAGGCATCCTCACACAGGGCAGATGCCCTGGCCTCCTAGGGTCTGATCTGCAGCGGGTGAGGGGTGGGTTGTATTTAATACTGCTTTTCTCTCTGTCATGCTAACTTCCTAACTGCGTTGAGATTGGCCAGCAGTTCTTAAGTGTGTTCTCTAACCAGGGATCAGAAAGCTATGGCCCAGTCGTTTTATTGGAATATAATGATATCCATATTTGTACTATAATAGTAAGGTTGAGCAGTTAAGAACTTAGGGCCTATAAAGCCTAAGTGAGTTACTCTCTGGTCTGATCTGACCACTCAGGGATTCCATCAGGCACAAAAGAATTTTTGTGGAAATATTACTCACACCCTGCCTTGTTCTAAAAATAGTATAAAAGCAAAGGGCTTTTGCATACGAAGACACGCTGCTAAAGCAGGAAGAAATAAGCCTTTGATGTGACGTGGTCTAGTTAAGTGCGTCATAGCTAATAATATTTTTATTGTTTTTAAAAATCATTCTGTGTAGACATACTTGGAAATAGGGATAATTACCCATATTTTTGCATTTTTGTCTAAACTTGTCTTGGTCATTAAATATTCTGCATGTACAATTGTTAAATGGCTACATAATATTCCATTGTATAGGTAAAATTCCTTATGGCTGGTGCTGAGGCTATTTTCAGGTTTGCTCTTAGGATAAAAAGTATGATGAACATCCGTAGAGCCAAAGAGACAGACATGCACAGCCCTGTTTTTTTCCCTCAAGATAGGTAAATGGTAAGTGAGACTGGAATTGCTGAGTAAAGGGCAAGGCTTTTGGTTCACAGGCTTGCCTCGAAGATGCCACAGGTTTAGTTTCAGACCACTGCAGTACAGTGAGTCATATCACAATAAAGTGAGTCAGACGAATATTTTGGCTTTCAGAAAAATGCCGTTTGAAATTTAATATGAAAGTTAGGTTTGTACCACACTCTGTGAAGTAAGAAACAGTGTATATACCTTAAATAAAAATACATTATTGCTAAAAAATACTATCATCAAAGCCTTTAGTGAGTCATAGTAGTAACATTAAAGATTATTGATCACACAGATCACCTTAACTAACTAGTAACATAAAAAATTGAAATGCTGCAGGAGTTACCAAAATATGACACAGACATGCAGTGAGCAAGTGTAACAGAGGGGGTCAGTAGACCTGCTTGGAGCAAGGTTGCCCCAAACCTTCAATTTGTGTAATCCGTGAAGCTCAGCAGACTAGCCATACAGGCTGGCATTTGGCCGCCTGGGGGCAGTCTGCCCTGAGACCTGAGCCAGGGCTCCGTGACCTCTCTGGGTGTATTTGATGTTCTGAGACGGTGCTCTTATTTGAGCAGCCTTGTGTCTTGTTCCCAGCTGCTCGTCACCACCCTGAGGCGAGGGCTTTGCAGGTGAGGTGGGCTTGGCTTCTGAGTGAGGAGAGCCCTTCATAACTGGTGCTTTCCGGGGACTTGCTGCTCAAGGTTCTGATTCAGTGTCAGGGACAAGGGGATGGTGCACAGACAGGCTGGACAGTGTGGTCTGACCCTTGAAGGGAGAGCAGCTTTCAGGCCCCTGTGTGCAGGCAATAGTAGGAGCAAGATAGGTTGTTGATAAGATGCCTGAAAGGGCATTTCCCCTAAACTTCTGGTGACAGACGTTTTTACACCTAGTTAACTGCTTGATTATTGTTGTTTTAATTTTTTCTTAACTGTTGTGTCCTTTCCTTTCTCTTATTTTCATCTCCGATTTCCTGTTTTTTTTTTTTTGCAGCGGGTGAGGGGTGGGTTGTATTTAATACTGCTTTTCTCTCTGTCATGCTAACTTCCTAACTGCGTTGAGATTGGCCAGCAGTTCTTAAGTGTGTTCTCTAACCAGGGATCAGAAAGCTATGGCCCAGTCGTTTTATTGGAATATAATGATATCCATATTTGTACTATAATAGTAAGGTTGAGCAGTTAAGAACTTAGGGCCTATAAAGCCTAAGTGAGTTACTCTCTGGTCTGATCTGACCACTCAGGGATTCCATCAGGCACAAAAGAATTTTTGTGGAAATATTACTCACACCCTGCCTTGTTCTAAAAATAGTATAAAAGCAAAGGGCTTTTGCATACGAAGACACGCTGCTAAAGCAGGAAGAAATAAGCCTTTGATGTGACGTGGTCTAGTTAAGTGCGTCATAGCTAATAATATTTTTATTGTTTTTAAAAATCATTCTGCGTAGACATACTTGGAAATAGGGATAATTACCCATATTTTTGCATTTTTGTCTAAACTTGGTCATTAAATATTCTGCATGTGCAATTGTTAAATGGCTACATAATATTCCATTGTATAGGTAAAATTCCTTATGGCTGGTGCTGAGGCTATTTTCAGGTTTGCTCTTAGGATAAAAAGTATGATGAACATCCGTAGAGCCAAAGAGACAGACATGCACAGCCCTGTTTTTTTCCCTCAAGATAGGTAAATGGTAAGTGAGACTGGAATTGCTGAGTAAAGGGCAAGGCTTTTGGTTCACAGGCTTGCCTCGAAGATGCCACAGGTTTAGTTTCAGACCACTGCAGTACAGTGAGTCATATCACAATAAAGTGAGTCAGACGAATATTTTGGCTTTCAGAAAAATGCCGTTTGAAATTTAATATGAAAGTTAGGTTTGTACCACACTCTGTGAAGTAAGAAACAGTGTATATACCTTAAATAAAAATACATTATTGCTAAAAAATACTATCATCAAAGCCTTTAGTGAGTCATAGTAGTAACATTAAAGATTATTGATCACACAGATCACCTTAACTAACTAGTAACATAAAAAATTGAAATGCTGCAGGAGTTACCAAAATATGACACAGACATGCAGTGAGCAAGTGTAACAGAGGGGGTCAGTAGACCTGCTTGGAGCAAGGTTGCCCCAAACCTTCAATTTGTGTAATCCGTGAAGCTCAGCAGACTAGCCATACAGGCTGGCATTTGGCCGCCTGGGGGCAGTCTGCCCTGAGACCTGAGCCAGGGCTCCGTGACCTCTCTGGGTGTATTTGATGTTCTGAGACGGTGCTCTTATTTGAGCAGCCTTGTGTCTTGTTCCCAGCTGCTCGTCACCACCCTGAGGCGAGGGCTTTGCAGGTGAGGTGGGCTTGGCTTCTGAGTGAGGAGAGCCCTTCATAACTGGTGCTTTCCGGGGACTTGCTGCTCAAGGTTCTGATTCAGTGTCAGGGACAAGGGGATGGTGCACAGACAGGCTGGACAGTGTGGTCTGACCCTTGAAGGGAGAGCAGCTTTCAGGCCCCTGTGTGCAGGCAATAGTAGGAGCAAGATAGGTTGTTGATAGATGCCTGAAAGGGCATTTCCCCTAAACTTCTGGTGACAGACGTTTTTACACCTAGTTAACTGCTTGATTATTGTTGTTTTAATTTTTTCTTAACTGTTGTGTCCTTTCCTTTCTCTTATTTTCATCTCCGATTTCCTGTTTTTTTTTTTTGGTTCAACAGCAGGATCAGGTATGTGATGGGAATTTGCTTGTAGTAGTGGTTTGCTGCTGCTTGTAGTTATTTTGCTCATCTCTTTTTGTATGGCGTAATCAGCTCTGACAGATACAAGGAATGATTGTGACAGGTAGGCTCCCTCTCTATGTTAATAAATTGGCTGGCAGGGGAGAGTCTCCATCTCTCCTGTGTGATTCAGCACTGGAGGGGTCAGGGGTTTCGTTTCTCCTGCAGGGGGACCAGAAAATGAAGCCTGCAGAGCCTTCTGCTCTGGTCAGTTCAGGGAGTAGCCGGCCACGTTCAGGCCACCTGTGGGTGGGGAACCGTGGCTGGCCTCTGGCCACTGCTTTCTGCAGTGCAGGCCTGCCCCCAGTGGGACACCTTGTTTCTGTCAGGCCTCGGGAGAGCATTGCATGTCGCAGTCATGTTTTTCATCAGCCCGGAAATGCTTCTGCTGCATGAGTGAGTCTTTTGCAAATAGCGAGCAGACTGTTCCCCTGTCTGTCGGATCCAGAGAATTGGAAACAATCTCTTGATTATAGCTTCTGCCCCTCCGGGTGATGGGGTCCTTTGGCTGCTGGAGCCACATGAGACAGCTTGAGAGCAAGGCCACTGGTGGCAAAACCTGGGGACCGAGCCTCCCGACTGGACCTCCTGAACCAGTGCACTGCCCTCACCTAGTTCTAGAATTCAAGATTTTCAAAGGTGTTGTGAAGTCTAATAAGAGAACACCTTGGTTGAAATAATCTGCATTTTCCCCTAGGCCTCCTCGAGGCGTTAGTATAGCAAAACTGCTCGGAGACAAAGCAGCCACACCTCCTGATCTTGGTCTTCTAAAAAGCTTGCTCTGTCCCCAACTCCTTTCTATTTTTTTCCCCCATTTAAGCCTGTCAGAGATAGGATACCATGAGCCATGCAGTGGGCTCGCTGTCTCCCATTAACAGGGCTTGTTTCTACAATCCTCTTCTCGCTGCTTTATATAAGGTTTGGTGGTGGGAGGCAGATGGCATCGGGCCAAATGCTAAGCGCATTTGTTTACAAAGTATACCCAGCGTGTATACTTCATTGCTCTTGGCCACCTTCATAGTGAAATGGTTAAGATGTTGTCCAAACTCTAGTTCTCTGTGGTTTGGTGTCTGGAGGGGAAGGGGATCAATCTGCGAATCTTCTGACCTAAACAGCTTCATGACTTGGGGAGACTGGGCTTCGGTGTGTGCTGTGTGTGTGCCATTATGAACACAGACTGATTTTATAAAAAGCCAGTGTTTCCCCTTAATGCATCATTTTTAATGGTCCTGCCACTGAAAGATTCGGTATGGTTTTATTTGTAACACTTGGGGGCTTTGTTAGGTCGTGGGCATGCTGGTTCTTCCTCCAGAAAGAACATATAGCTTAAGTTCTCCTGAGAGCAAGCCAGCTCAATGGGAGAACAGGTTCTAGAACAAACCAGGTGGCCTTGGAGAGGATTCGCTTGCCAGGGGAAGGTGCCAGAGGTCGTGCCTCCCTGGGTGCTCCCTGGCTGGAGCGACATTGGTTGCTGATCTCCCTTCAAAGCTTTGCATGGGCTCCTTGGTACATCTGTATTTGCACAAGCCCCTTAGATTTAATATGAGTCTTTGCCTGACCAAGCTTTGACACTGGGTCTAGGATGTTCCTCTGGCACCCTGACCTTTGTGTGTAAAGCGTGGGACAGTGTGTGTGGGGAATGGGTGCTTGCTTCTTAATAGCTGCTTCTGTACTCTTTTCAGCAACCCAAGGAGATCTGTGTGCTTGTCGGCTTCTGTGACGAGGTGAAGGAGATGCCCATGAAGACCCTGGTCCCTGCTAAGGTGGTCTCGGAGAACGTCATCCCCGCCCTGGAGCTGGTGGAGCCCATCAAGGTACCTGGGCTACTGGTTTATGATGCCCGGCCACTCCACATGGTCACGCCCAGCAGGGGACACACGCCTGTGGTTCCCTGCTTGGTTTCTAAGGTTACCTGAGTTTGAGACCATTAGTTTACAGCATTCCCCCAAACTCTTGCAGCACCCTCACTGTCATGTGTTTCTTTCCTGAGTTACACTCCCCGGTGCTCATGGGATCAAGTCTGCGTTTTTAACGCACCATTCAAGGCCACTTTGCAGGCCTGGCTCCAGCCAGACCTTTCTGATGTGCTTTCTGTGGCCGCTCCCACATCCTTCCCCACTCTGTAGCCAAGGTCCCAGCTTGATGTTCCCAGAACACACCCGGGGTTAGTGCAGGGGCTTCTCTGGGTGTTGCTGCTTGTGTTTATTTCCTTAGCATCCTCCACTTGGTAAAGATCTCTTTCCTTCCATAATTTTCTGTCCAGCATTTCTTATGGGTGAGGATGTGTTTTAGAGATTGAGGCCTACAATAGTTCGTCAGCAGTGAACAGAATCATCCTTGTTCAAGGAGCACCCAAATGTGTGTGCACATGGTGTGTCTCACCACATGGCACGTGTGTGCACTTCCTGTTCTGGAGCTTTGCCTGTCAGTGTTGCTTGACTGTTAGTGGTCTTGACCCCTCCTGCAAGCTTCTCAGCACACGCCCTGTGTGGACCACGCGTGGGTTAGGTGTCTGACTGCCCTTCCCCCTCCTTGGTTATGCTGGCCACATTTCAGGTGCTCAGTAGACACACGTGGCCAGTGGCTGCTGTACTGGATGGTACAACTGGAGAAGGTTGTCGTAGAAAGTTCTGTTCAACACTGTTATCAAAGATCAGCTCTAGAAAAGCAATCTCAGGTGCTGAGACTTGAAAGTCAAGAGACGATCTCAGATGGGTTTAAAAGTGTCTTCTAAATGGTAAAATAGTGGATCCTCTGTTGCTACTGCCTCATTCATCTCCCCAGAATGAATGCTGAATGATGAGGTGACTGGAACCAAACAGATGTTGAATGGACAGCTCTCTGGGGTTGGGGGACAGTTACTGCTTCTCTTCCTAGTTTTGGGCGGGAGGTGGAGCGTGAGGGAAAGGGCCGGGTTTCCCACTGGACAGGAACAGCAGGGCTCAGGGCTCAGACACGAGGAGGAAGCCACACCCTGTTCGGAAAGCAGCAGAAAGTGACTTCTGGGCGACGCTAGCCCGTCCTGACCTTGGCCCCCTTTTAGAGGAGCAGGGCTAGCGGGGAGGCGAGGCTCCCGCTGGCAGTGCTCCTCTTCTGCTCTTTTAACAGAAGGACCCGGCCCCCACAAAGGCTGACATTTACTGCGAGCTGTGCGAGTATGTGGTGAAGGAGGTGGTCAAGCTGATTGACAACAACAGGACTGAGGTGCGTGGACCTGGGGCGCCTGCCGTGGCAGAGGGACAGCCTCTCCTGGCCCTGGGGCCGGATCTCCTGGCCTTGGGGCCGGGACGGCCTCGTGGGAGGGCCCGTGGGCTTAGCCCTGGCGGGTGAGGGACACCAGGCTGGAGGTTGGAACACCCACTCCCCACCAGCAGGTCCCTCTGGGCTGAGGCTGGAGGCGGCACCTCCCTGCTCTGAGCTCTGACCTTTGGGGGAGAAGACAGCACCTTGCTTGTTGGCAGGTTCCCTGGTCCCATCAGCATTTTGAGTCTCTTCACCCCCATGCAGCCTCCCATTTTTTCACTGAGCCTCTCTCGTGTTGTAGGAAGAAATAGTTCATGCCTTGGACAAAGTGTGCTCGAAGCTGCCCACGTCCTTAGCTGAGCAGTGCCAGGAGGTGGTGGACACCTACGGCAGCGCCATCCTGTCGATCCTCCTGCAGGAGGCGAGCCCCGAGCTGTGTGCAGCATGCTCCACCTCTGCTCCAGCCGGGGGCTGCCGGCCACGACGGGTGAGCCCCGGGCCGGGTGGGGCTGGCCGGCCCTCCTGGGTGAGGCGGGGCCTCGCTGACACTGAGCCTGGGCTCTCTCGTGTAGTCCGTGTGATGCCGAGGAAGGACGGTGGCTTCTGTGAGGTGTGCAAGAAGCTCGTGGGTTATTTGGACCGCAACCTGGAGAAGAACAGCACCAAGGAGCAGGTCCTGGCCGCCCTTGAGAAAGGCTGCAGCTTCCTGCCAGACCAGTACCGGAAGCAGGTACACTGTGGGCTGCTTTCAGCCCAAATGTCAGCACCTGCTGGGGGAGTGTAGGAGCTGGGCGCTCATCTGTTGTACCTCTTGGTGAAGTTTCGCCATTTCTGCCTCTGGCATGGAGTCCACTGAGGTTTTCTTAAAGGTGCTCTGTTGGCTCCAGTGGAGCCACCAGGAGGAAAATGAGCAGGTGTGGGTGGGTAGTTCACCTGGGCAGGGAGGCTGGCAGGGCCAGGAGTTCTGGCAGAAGAGCCTGTAGAGCGCCCCTCGTCTGCCCACGCTCTGCTTGCACTCACCCAGACCCACTGCCGTTTCCCTAACAGTGTGACCAGTTTGTGACGGAGTATGAGCCGGTGCTGATAGAAATCCTGGTGGAGGTGATGGACCCTTCCTTCGTGTGCTTGGTAAGTCGTGTGCTAGGCTGGTAGTTTCCTGGGCAGTGCCACCTGGCAGGGGAGTGCTGTGTGGACCCTGGAAGGGTTCCTGTCAGGTCTAGGGCTGGAGGCAGAGTCTAGGGACAGTATGTGAGAGAACCAGGCTTCCAGGTCCCACCACTTTACCGAGCAACCTTGCCTTTTTGGGAAGTGCTTATTAGAGCTCTGATTCTAGCTGCTTCTAGCAGCTGATCATCTGTTTTGAAAAGAATTAGCTGAGCAGACCTAATACTTTCTGCTCCTCTTGACCATATAGAAGATTGGAGCTTGCCCAGAAGCCCGCAAGCCGCTTTTGGGAATGAGAAGTGTGTCTGGGGCCCGAGCTACTGGTGCCAGAACATGGAGTCGGCAGCCCTGTGCAACGTGAGTAACTCCTGTGGGCCTGCCTGCCAGGCCCCTGCCTGCGCTCTGGCAGAGTGTGTGACGCCGAGGAGAGGGAGGCTCCGCTCTAGCAGGCGCCTCGGTGCTCAGCTCTCTACTTTGTCTTCGGGGTTAGGGTGGGGTTGCAGTAAGGCTTACGTGTGGTCACCAGCAAAGGAGGGCTCCTTGCACTCTTGTCTCTGAGGAGTGATGGGTGGCGGGGGATGTTCTCCAGTGTTCTTTGCTTCTGCTTTCTTGCTTTTGCCTTCAGTTCCCTTGTGACAGGGTCAGGTTCATAGGAAGTCAGTCACCCGAGGGATTGCACAAGGCTTGTCGGATTCTTGCACAAGGCCTCATGTCCCTTGGCTCCCTCTTGCCCTGACTGGAGCCTGGCCTGGTTCTTCACCAGGGCCTAGCAGAGCTCTTCTGGAACCACCCTGGGCGCTGGCTCCAGGCTGCTTTCCTGGGTGGGGACGTGTGTCTCAACTTCTGTTACCTGGTGTTCCTTTCTCTTCCTCGTGGGGATTCTTCCAGTGAGTCAGTGTTGGGGGCGTTGCGTCATCTTGGACCATGGCAGGGAGGTTGTGAGGCCCTCCCACCTCAAGCCCCTTGCCCTAGTACTGCAGCAGTCAGCGGTGGAGTGGGATTCCCCTGCTCCCCTGGGTACCTGGGCCAGTTCTGAGCTGGTGTGAGCGGCTGACTGTTGGCTGAGGAGTTTTGCCTCGGGGCCCTCTGTGCAATCAGAGGGAGGGGTCCTGGCCTACCTGCAGGGGCACTGTTCACCCACTGCTCCAGACTCTTGCCTTAGGAGTCTTAGAACCCCACCACATACTGTGCCTGGGTTTAAGGGAGATAATGACCTGGGCTTTCAGCATGTGGTGCCCTCTGGCTGATCTGGGCCAGGGTATCAGGTCCCCCTTCTGGGTGCAGGCTCAGGTGCTAAGGGGCTAGGGCTGGAGCGGTCACCTGCAGACTAAACTGTCCCCTCTCTCCTGTCAGGCCGTCGAGCACTGCAAGCGTCACGTGTGGAACTAGAGGCGCGTTCCCTCCTGGAGAAGCTGCAGCGTCTTTTCCTGCTTGTGTGTCTGGGGGAACGAACACAGATCTGCTGACTTTGTTATAGAAATAGGACCCCTCTCCCCGAGTCCCTCTCCTCTCTCCCTCGTTGTGGCATTGCTGTCGGTGGCATGCTGACGTCGCTGCTTCAGTGTCCCTTTCTCTCTGCCAGACAGGTGCCGACAGAGCGTACAGGTCTTCTGAGTCTGTCCCTGCGTGCGGTTACGCGGAGGAGGGGGGCTCTGGCTGGGGGCGTGAGCCAGAGCCTCCGGACAGAGGTGGTCCGTCCTCCTAGCTGGGCTTTGGGTGCTGAGGCCTCTGCCTACTCTAACGAAGAAGTAGAGTCGCCATCCCCGTTTGCGGGCCTGCTGACTGCAAGACAAAGGCAGTTTTATATGACAGATGAGAGACTCCGAATAATGAGGCTTTTTAAACAGTGTGGTTCTCACTGTAACAGAGCTGGTGGGGCAGGGCTCACTATCCCTGGGTCAACCTTCAGTTCAGCTTTCTTGTCTTTCCTGATGGATGTGTTGTTTGGAGTTCTGTGGTTCTGGGTGGGAGGGGAAAAAACCAGTTCACCCGAATGCACCCTGCTAGCTCTTTGTGGAGGTCCTGTGGGCCTGCTTGTGTGGCCCCTGGTGACGCCTTCTGCCTGCTCGTGTCCACCCTGCTCTAGGCAGGACAGCCCCTCCCCTCCGACCCCCATCTTGTAGATGTTCTTTTTGACCTGTCAATAAATGTGGATGACAAGCTCCTAAGCCTCTGGCTTCCAGGTAGAAAAGGTCTGTTGGGCGCGCCGTCCCGGGGCCTCGGCCACCGCCCTGCCTTCTTCTCCCATTCGGCTGCATCTTCTGTTCCACTTCCGGTTGCCAGGAGAGAGCAAGACATGCGGTTGCTATTAAATGAACTTAATGATTTTTCGGTTTGTTTGCACTAAAATTTCTGTGATTTAACAATAAAGTCTGTCAACCAGAGCCTGTGTGTGTGATACCTCAGCCAGCAGAGTCTGCATTCTGAAGGGCTCTTGAGGCTCTGAACCTGTTACGTGCCCAGCAGTCCTCAGGCCCCGTTTGGCCACAGGAATGAAGTCCCATCTCTGGTTCTCCGTGGCAGCCAGTGGTCAGGGAGCGCCCCTGAAGATGGGTCCAGCTCTGGCCCGTGCTCACCCCCACCGCCCCTGGCCCCGGCCCCAGCCCCGCCCCGCCCCGTGGGTAAGTTTACCAGAGTGACTTGCCGGTTCCTTGTGAGCTGCTTTTCTTTTTAAAGTTCAGACCATTCCAGAGACGTTCAGTGCGTACCAATTGAACAAAACCAAGGATAAAATATTGAGGGAATAACTTAGTTTAAAAGGGGGATACACACGCACAGTCTACATTCAGAACCCAAGGGAACATCAGTCATTTTCTCTTTATGAACCAGGAATGTTTGGGAAGCCAGTGAAATGGAGAAAAGGTTGTTTGCTGACATTGACTGTGTCCGTGTGGGGAGACAGGGAGGACTCCCTGCCCCCCCTGCATGTCCAGTCAGGGATGTGGCAGAAATGTGCTGGGACTGAACTGGAGTCCAAGAGTCAAGGCTGGGCAGGGCATGCCTGCGCTGGGCTCCTGTGCAGTGGGGCTAGGGTTGGGGGGACAGGGCTGGGGTGGGCGAGGGGAGAGGGCCAGCTTGGCCTCTTTCAGCTCAGCCTAGGCTGAGTTGGATCAGACTCCTGGGCTCTCGGTGACCCTCCTTACCTCATCCTTAAATGCTTACCACTTGTTTGGTTTTCTTAAAAAAATAACATTTTATGAAGGTAGAGATCAGATGCCGAATGAGCGTCTGGCAGAAGTGGAATTCGAGCAGCTGAGGCAGGCCCTGCTGTTGGGCCAGCCCAAGGCTGTGTGCCCATAGCTGCCCCCGGAGGGGCCTGCACCCTGGAGGTCCTGCCCCTGCTCTGGCCCTGGGAGGGGCAGGGCTGCTCATACCAGGCAGGCTCCCCCCATTTAGTCACAGCTCCGTGATCTCCAGGGGGCTCTCCATGATCACGTCGCGAAGCTTATGCAGCGGTGTGGATTTGGCGGATTCTGTGCGGGCGTTGCGCTC